>JBBYHK010000005.1:3957108-3967731 GCA_038382065.1 Adansonia grandidieri
AATATTTAATATATAAAATTTATTTAATCTCATTTATTTCATATTTAAAAATATTTATATATATAAAAATTAAAAATATTCAAATTTTAATAAACTTGAAACGGTACATCAAAACATACTAATACCGATATATATTTATATTAAAATAAAAATAATACGCCTATCGATATTGTATTGACTACTTTGATCTCGATACACATAAAACAAAATCTAGCCTCCAGACTTTAATTTTATTAATTAATTAATACGTTCTCAGCAGAGTTGGTGGCTGTTGTTTTCGCACGCTGAAATTTGTATTCTTTCAATTTCACCCTTTTGGCAAAACTTTTGAAAACATTCCAATTAGCACCTTCAATTTTAATACCCCGCGCCTCCCCCACTTTAAAAGACAAAAAAAAAAAAAAAAAAAAAACCTAAAAATTGGAAGAGACCAGACAGCCGCGTTAGATTGACGCTCAAAGAAACGCCCAGGCGTCTATATAAAACAAGCTTTTTGTTTACCTTTTATCTCGTTTTCTCTTTCTTTTATAGATTTTGAATCCGGATCCACCGCCATCGCCCAAAGTTACACTCACCCGTGGTCTCCCCTCTTTTTTTTCTCTTTATCTCGAGCCTGCTTTGCCATTGCCATTGTCTTTGCCTAATAATCAAATGAGGAAGGGAGCTAAGAGAAAAGCCGCCTCTCAGAAACAAGAAGAGAAGGAAGTGAAAGCTTCGTCTTATTCGCAAGAGAATCACAAGGAGAACCATAAACCTGCTCCCAAAGCTAAGCGTGCTAAGACCTCCAAGCCTCAGCCCGAGCCTGAGTACTTCGAAGATAAGCGTAACTTGGTATTAAATTCCTCTACATTATTCTGTTATCTCTCTCTTTAATTGTTCCTTTCTTGAGTCGAAGTTTTTAAATTTGTTGTTTAGGATTGCCATTAGGGTTTTTGTTTTATGAGTTTACGGTTTTGGTTTATCGAAAATCTGGATGAGTGCGAGGTTAATACATTAGGTTTTAAGTTAAAATTTTCAATGCTGTTGACTTTTTTCAACTTAAAATTTGAGCTTTTATTCCTGGATAACACCGCGGTGACGGTTCAATTTTATTATATTGCATTCTTATGTGAAGATTAAAGCTTAATGGATAAAAGGTTGGTGCTTAAATATTATTCATCGAGATAATTATATGGAGCAAAGCCTTGCTTTGTTATTGGCTTTTAAATTCATTTTGATGGAAGTTGTTGATTTGCGTTGTGCAGGAGGATTTATGGAAAGCTGCATTTCCTGTTGGAACAGAGGTTGGAATTTTGAGTTTCAATATTTTGAATGTTTGGTTCGTGTTTCTGATGAATTTAATTTCTGTTGCTCACGCTTATAGCTTATCTTTTGCTGTGTGGCAGTGGGATCAACTGGACAGTGTGTACCAATTCAACTGGAACTTTTCAAATCTAGAGGTGAGTTGCGAGTTTTTTTTTTCCTTCCCTTTTCTATTTTTTTAGTTGCTACTGTGCTGCTGTTTGTTTTCTCTAAGTATCATGTGAAATTTGGTTTGGAGCTAATTGGATATTTCACTGTTATCTCTCTGGTCAGGATGCATTTGAAGAGGGGGGGAAATTATATGGAAAGAAAGTTTATCTCTTTGGTTGTACGGAGCGTAAGTAGTTTACATCCCTGGACCTGGTATTTCGCACATTTATACAGAAAATTTGCAGTTTCTCGAGGAGGACAAAATGGTTTTTTATGCCTTTGGCTGCATTACCTCTTCTATTGTTATTGATTTTTTTACCATGTTAAAAAGTGAGAAAGCTTGTGTGCTAGGTTCTTGAATTCAGCTAAGGTCCCAGAAGTTTCTTTCCTGCATCATTTAGTTTCAAATTCCTCTGACCTGTCTTTTTGTTTATCAATTATACTCTATCAATTTAGTTAATTTTCTGGTCGTGCAGCTCAATTGGTCCCTTACAAGGGTGAAAACAAAGTCATTTGTATACCTGTGATTGTGGCTGTAAGTTGTCTAACTTTGTTTAGAAGTGATTTTAATGCTTGTCATGCTAAATTAATTCAAGGGATGCTTCTTTCTTCATCTTGATTAGTAGGCAGAGTGATAATAGCATCTTTAACCTTTGTTTATTCTAAAGGCTTATTCAGCAGTATCTTTGTGGCTTTGAAGTTATATATTTCCTTGCTGATCTCATTTTGATATTTTCCTTCGATGGTTCAGTGTAGCTTTTCCTTTGAAGTGCAAATGTCAAGCTTATAATCTCAGAACTTGGGGCTTTTGACCATTGGATAAATATGTTTCTTTACTGGACCTCCATAGGTGTAGATGTGATCTTGTTACATGCTGGCGTTTGATGACCATCTCAAAATACATGTTATGGACCATTTTTCCATATGTTTATTCACTGCTAAAAGCCATCTCTATATATTATATTTTTCTTTTGATGGAAAGAGTTACTATATTGTTGCTTTTATAAAGTGGACCAAATTAGCAACAGTCTAGAATGTTGAGAGTTAAATCCTCCTAACTTAAGTTTAGTTTTCTTTTATGATTAATAAGCGCACATCATTGTTTTTTTGTCAGTGGTTTGTTATTTCTATGACTGCAATGACATAATTATTAATGGTTTAAGAGATTGAATTGTTGAAAATAGTTATTTCCTCCATGATCTGGTTGTATCTTTTCAGGTTGATTCTCCTTTCCCACCTTCAGATAAGATTGGTATTAACTCGGTGCAGAGAGAAGCTGAAGAGATTATTCCAATGAAACAAATGAAAATGGACTGGGTTCCATATATTCCACTTGAGAATAGGTACCAGTTTTGATGACTCTTTTTTTTTTATCATATTTAAAGTAAACCTTTAAGGGTGTTAATGGCCAGGTTGAGAAATGAAATGTTATCTCATTTTCATTAATTGAGTTTGAATTGATTTTCAATCAATTTTTGAGGTGATTGTGTATTTTGATTCCTCTACAGAGACAGGCAAGTTGATAGACTGAAATCTCAAATATTCATCTTAAGCTGCACTCAAAGAAGGTATAATTTGCGCGCTAACACTTACAATCCTCTTTAATTTTTGTTTCTTTTGCATGCAATTGTCAACTAGATCCAATCACAGTGTCTTTATTTCAACTGCCTTTTCTCTGAGATTCTAAACTTGGGTTGCATATGCTTCTTTTGATTCTGTATAAAAAATTTGCTATATTAAAGGTAGACTTGTATATTTTGTGCACATGTGGTGGGAGGTATAAGTGCTGGAATCAGGTTTGCTTCTTTTTTTTTGAGAATTGTAAATGCATTCTGATGTTGTCGCAATACTTACAAGTACACCAATCAAAGTGCTGAGACTTCATTTCTGCTTATTATTGAAAATAACAATATGATAGAGATTTGTGGTCATCCACAGAGGCTTGGGAACTTTCTTATCAATGTGCATTTCTAAGATTTGGATACCCTTGGTGTTTGTACCCTCTTGGTTTTGTGGTTTCCTATTGAAATGTTTGTGTCTGGAGTACACATTTGCATGTCTGTTTATGAGCTAAGCAGTGTTGTGAAGGCGTGCACCAGACAAAAAAATTGCCTCAAACCCTTTCAGGTGCAAAATTGATCGGATGCATGCTTGGTGCACCTAGGTGCGCTTTTTTGTAAAACCATAGGTGTAGAAAAAAGCCCGCCTGATTGAAGTTCTCTTTAATTTATTTTTAATTTTTTTTATAAGTTTTTTACTGGTAAGAGAGGGGATAATATACTTCTCAATATTTTAGTATTCAACAACAAACATGGAAGCGTGAGGAAATCTTGCATATTGGCCAATAAAGAAAAAGAAAATTTTTGTATGTTTACTGGATAAACTAGATCACTCTTTAGAGTTTATTATCATAATTATATATTTTAACCTTACTTTATATACACAAACACATTTACATATTGTGCCTTGATTCAGGTGAGCGCTTTTTTTGCACCTTCCTCCTTAGGTAATATAATGGTTCTAGGCCTAGAGTGCGCCTTGTGTCCTTGATAACACTGAAGCTAAGTCAACAATTTGGTACTTATTTTAAACAATTCATAAATTTCTGTCTTGTATAGATTGTAATGAATTATCTCAGGGCAAGCTTATGGACTTCAAATTTCTCTCTCTAGATTATGTCATCTCTCCCTGAATGTGGGTGTATATATGTGTGTGTTGAATGGATGCACTGGTTAACTTTTGTATTTGAAATTCCTTCTGCAGGGTTGCTTTGAAGCAAATGAAAATAGACCGTCTCAAGAAATACGAGTATTGTCTGCCTTGTGAGTTCTCTAGATATCTCTGGATGTTAATTTCTGGATTATGCATTAGCTTAGCATGTCTACTGCTTTTCTGATGACTTATCAAAGAGGAAAGCGTGAAAAAAAAAAAAAGGAAGAAAAAGAACTTTTATTTATTGCTATGTTGTTTGGCATGTCTCTATTGACAGATTTCTATCAGCCTTTGAAGGAAGACGAGCTTGAGCAAAGCACTGAGGTTCAAATAATCTTTCCAGCAGAACCAAAGCCGGTAAGATTTTCATATATTCTGAGAAAAGTAATAATGACTGACACTGGACTTTGTGGATATTAAATTATTTATGTGTGGATGGAGTCGGTTTTAGAGATTGAGCTTATCATGCTTTGGTAAATGAACTGCTGCATTTGGTGTAGTTGGAGCCACCATTTTAAGGCTCATGGCACAAAAAAGGTGCTTGCATGAGTTAAGCAAAGGGTTAATTGCTAAAAAAGTAATTTGCACCCTACATGTTCTTATGTATGCATCTGTGATGCTCGCAACAGTTAAAACTTGGAGGTTTGAAGTTCAAACCTTGTGGAGGGTGGGTTTCCTAATGTACCAAGGCACCTTGTATGCTTATAAACTTGAAGTATAGATGCATTTGTAAATGTTGAAAAGTCTGTCTTCTCCTTTGCATGATAAGAGGTCAAGCATTAGTGAGCATCATTAGTCTAGCTCTTAAGTTTCCATCACTTGTGGACATACTTCACTTCTTATTTTTGAATCATGAACTGCCCTTCATCTAATAAAAATATATCATTAAGAGGGAAAGAATTGAAAACAAAGAGGCAGCTTAGCTGAGGCATGCCTTGCCCCTTAATAAATTATCTTGATTGGAGGGGTAGGAGGTGCTTTTGCTAGATTATGTTGTGCCTTGGTGTCTAGGCAATCCTTGTCTCCACTGCCTGTAACTATTTTTATTGGGATAACTGAGACAACTATTCTGCATAATATCATGTAAATTGATACATCCTTTCTGGTCTTGCAGGTTTTTTGTGAATTTGATTGGGAGTTGGATGAACTTGATGTAAGACTTAACTCTTTCATCATTCTGTGATAATCTCATTAGCATGATTTTTTTGTGAAGTTTCAGTTCTTTATGCATTAGACTTTAGTCAATCGTTTTACACTTTGGCTGTTTATTTGCTGTCATCATAGGAATTAGGTACTAAACTGTATCTACCAATCTGCAGGAGTTTACAGATAAACTGATCGAGGCAGATGAATTGGATAAAGATCAAAAGGATGCCTTTAAGGTGAAGTTCATTTAAAGATCCACCGATAAATTGTGGATTTTATGTATTTCCAACTGCTAGTTCAACCTGACTTGCTTTTGGTTTTTTAGGATTTTGTCAAAGAGAAAGTTCGAGAAGCAAAGAAAGCTAATCGGCAGGTAAATTTTTGGCAACACTGCTTCTTGATTTGGTTAAAGAGCATGAATTGGGATAGGTTGATTAATTTGGCCAATTCTGTTGTTATAGGCAAGAGAAGCTCGCAAAAAAGCCCTTGAAGAAATGAGTGAGGAAACTAAAGCAGCATTTGAGAACATGAGATTTTACAAGTTCTACCCTGTTCGAACTCCAGATACTCCTGATGTATCAAATGTTAAGGTACGGTTATATAAACTATTTCTTTATATATCCCATTTTTTCCTTTAAAAAAGGTGTTATGATTTTGGTAATTTTTCATTTTGTTGAATGATGGCTTATAGCAGTTTTTAAAATCTTGCTTTGTGAGCACTAATCATTTCTCATACTTAAAGTTACTTTTATTAGTTATGAGCAGACTTTCTTTGTCAGCGCTTGTTACATATTAAAGCCTATTGATTTTTTGGAGCATACTAACAATGATAAGTAGCTGTTACATGGTTTGCTTCAAGTGTCTGAATGGTAATATTGGCTTGAGTGTGTTTACTGGGTATGGTGGGCTAAGTTTATTTTGACTGAATGGGTTTGATGGTGTCACGGTTTATCAAATATGCTGTAGCACCTCTACTCTTTGTTGGATTACTCTTTTCTTTTCTTTTTTTTTAAATTCCCAGTGTTTTGGGTTTTTCTCTAGGAAATCAATTGAATTACGTACTTCTTCTGTTCCTTTCTGTATTCTATCTCTCTCAACCTTTGGCTTTTCTTTGTCCTCTCAATTTGAGTATTATAATTCCGTTTGGCCAAAGATCCTAACCCCATTTAGCCAGATATGACATAATAAATGGAACTGTGGATTCACGTGTTAGTTTCAAGTTATAACCCCTTGAAATAGTTAATGATGTTGCTCATAATGCAGAAGTGAAGTCAATAAACTGAACATTGCTTAGTAAATTTCATTAATTTTCATGTCACTTTGTTGAATCTGAATTCAAATCGTAACGAACTTCACTTCATCTTCACCGGAACAATTCTAAGTTATGCATTCTCTGATTTGGAGTTCATCAATAGAAAAAATTTTTCATCTTTACAATGTAACAACTCATCTTCAGTCACTTGTCCCGTAAGATCATGATTCTGGAATGTTGTCTTTAGGATTCCAGATGTCAGATTTATATTTTTAGCCGCACGCATTCTGCATTACTAGTTTTCTGTAGGATGACAATATGATTGGCAACTTTTGGGTTATTCTGTTTAATTTTTTTTTTTTGGGTTCTATGTTGCAGGCTCCTTTCATAAACAGGTATTACGGAAAGGCGCATGAGATTCTCTAATGGAGCTTTCGTTAAGGATCTAGTGTAGTTGAGAGATGGTCTAAAGCCTGCTTCGGCTCATACGAGTGTCATATCAAGCATTTGTCTGTTGCCAGGTGGTTTTGGGAGCATGCCTCTGGTGCCCCATCAAAGTCACTCAGGTGTCTTAGGAGAAAGGTTTAAACTTAAAGCTCCATAACACTCTTTAGATAATTAAAGCAGGCCCTCTTGCAACAGTAGGAGGAATTTGTAGAATACTCTATACAGGCTATTTTTTTTTTTCAAAATTTTTGAAGGATTTCTTAAGCTTAAGGTTCTAAAATCCTTCTACAACTTTGATATGTCTTGGATTTACTCTTTACCCTCTTCAGTGACATTTTGTTCCGGCTTATTATTGTAATAGTAGTATTATATGACAATTCAATTCTATAAACAAAATCAATGAACAAACTAGCCAATCCAATTACATTTTTCTCTATTTAATCTGTGTGAATCATCTGGGAATCTCGTGGTATCTGAATGGTTTAATGTTTGTGCAAGGTTACTGGACCTCTACAAGCGACGGATAGTCGATGCCAGTGATTTTGAAGCTTTCATTATTTTGCCAGGGGAACTAGGGTCATTTTGATGTATATTTGCAGTGTGTGTATCTGACATTGATGGATGATGACCGCAAAATGGAGCATTGAGAACTGGAAATGTCGGAAAGAAAAAGGCGAGAATCGATAGGATATGTGCAACACATTTAACGATTGGAATATTTGTTGGGTTGTGATGGTGGCAGAAAAATCAGGATGAGTTTTGAGAAGCTGGGAACAATGTTTATTTGGATATATGCTTACAGTTGCAGCCCAACGATAAGGTGCAGGACCCAAGAATTATCAATAAGTGCTCGGCCTTTGAGCAAAGACTGGGAAACAGACAGTGGAGCATGCAGTTTGTTTTTAAGTAGGAAGAAAACTCTCCATCATCAAACAAGTATCCAGGATAAATGAGAATCATTTTTGCTGGCATGCAAATTATCATGAGATAAAATTTGACACAAAAATAAGTAAAACATCATAAAAGAGAGAGATATAAATTATTCATATGTCAATTTATCGAAATATATAACATATTAAATAAGATAAAAATATAAAAAAAACACGACATTAACATACGAATTATCAGCTCTATAATTTAGAAAGTCTTTGTTTAAACCATAATTCGAATTGAACTAACTCAGATAACACATAAATGCTTAATTATTGGTGCACATTTTCAGAAATTTTTTCAGCCAGTGTGAGAACCTGTTCTGTCAGTCTAACAAATAGGAAGAGGGAGGGGCAGACGTTTCTTCCCAAATAAAAGATGCCACCGGGCTTTGGGATCCACCACGACTTTGTTTCCTGACAAAAAGAAAAAATAAAATCAAAGTGTCATATAATATTCCTGAAACGTTTTTAAAGTAATCTTAGAGGTGAAACATCGCGAAGAAATAAATAATTTATTATGAATAGTTTGATAATGCCAGGCACTGAATGTCGAGCGGTAAAATATGGGAACAGAAATTTATCTTAGAGACAGATGAACATTGGAGATGTAAACGTGCATCAAGATTCAAGCCTAAAGATTAATTCTTGTTAGCAAAATTTAGAAAGACAAACATTATATGATCTACGCTATTCGAACTTAATTTTTTTTAAAAAATAATTATTTGATACGTTATCATTAGAGTTAAAAAAATTCTACAAGCAGTGTTGGTAGTATATCATATGTATCTTAAAAGATATTGAAAAAATAAAAAAATAAAAAAATTGGACATGTGTCATCCTATTAATACTGCTTGTGGAGTCTTTTAACTCCACTAATAGTATGTGAAATAAATTTTTTTAAATATTTGTATTTGATATTTATGTTCATCATTTATTCGAATATCGTGATGAGTATATAATATTTTAAATATATAAAATTTATTTTAAAAAATTAATATACTGATATTAGATATATATTTTTATCCGACAATCACCCGAATCCAAAAAATACAGCATTTGCTGTAAGGTGACAGTCCATAAAAATGTTTTTCCTACCGACACATTCTTTGTCTCTTTGTTTTCCAGGTTGCAACTGAGCACCAATGTTAGCTCCAGAACACATTCTTTGTCTCTTTGTTTTCCAAGGTGCAACTGAACTCCAATGTTAGTTTCAGAACCTTTCACCATTCGTTTACTACTTTAACCCCCCCATAAGCCATGCACTCAGCTCCAACAGGCCTAAAGTCTATAGAAGATGATATGATAAAATTTTAAAAGACGTTAACTCAGTCGTTTTAATTGAACTTAAAACTTATATATCCTTCGATGAGACAGTATTTTGTACTGGTATATGTATATATATATATATATGTATATGTTTATTCTTATTTTTATTTTCCTGCTTATATTTTTGTAATTGAAGATAGATTTTGATGGAAAATATTCGCCAGCTGCATGCAGTCACCTTAAGTAATCTTAATTAGTGTTAAAAAATAGATCTTATCGATTAGTCAAACTGATTGAATAAAAAATTGATGGTATATTTAATTTGGTAAATATGATAAAATTGACGATTCTTCAAACCGGGAAAAAATTGGATTTTAAACCTTTTCTTTTAAAGATTTTATATATGCGATGATATTTGAATTTTTAACATCGTGAATCTACATTAAAGGTATATCATTTAACTGAAGAAATGATTTTATTAAATTTACTAAATTTAATACTTATTTAATTTTAAAATTACTTATTTAATATTTAAATTTCTTTCTAATACAACTGAACTAGTAATCAATAACTGAAAGTTTTTTTTTAATATTTATAAAAAAATCTAAAATTTAAATCACAATAAAAACAATCTCTTTCCTTTGTTGGAGACTACACAAGTAATTATCTATCTCTCTCTCTCTCTCTCTCTCTCTCTCTCTCTATATATATATATATATACACACACACACATATACTGAAAATTTTGCTAGCCATTAGCCAATTCCTACGTTGGGAAACATCCTTCTTAAAGTGGAAGCGTCAAAGAATGTAGAAGATTTCGTAAATAATAATATGAGGCAATTCTTTATTATTATTATTATTCATTAATTCTTAATATTTTAGTTATAAATTAATTAATAAACCTTAAACAAGGACCTGCGTGAAAGATAATGAAAAACCTTATCTTGGGCCCGGCTTGGGACATGTTATAGTTTCTTGTTATGATTTTTTTTTCTTTTTTTATAATCAAATTAAAGTTAGAGCATAACATAATCATGCTTTTAACCATAACTTTAGTAAGAGAATTACTGATAAACTTTTATATGACGTCATTTGATAGTTAGTCAAATTGAACAAAGAAATAAACTTTAACATATATATATATATATTATTTTAGATTAAATGATTAATAATTTTAAAATTTTAAATTAAAAATTATTTAATTATTATATTTAAATTTTTCATGTGTATATTAGATGTATAATTAAAGTAGCAATGCCAAAAGTTCAATAGGTAATAAGATAATAGGTAAAGATATTTTAAATTAAGCCTAAAAATAATTGTTAAGATTCGAAAGTTTTGACGTTAGATTAAGCATTAAAGTTAACATTAATTAGCTATAGTTGGAGAGAAATCCTAATTTAAATATAAAAC
>JBBYHK010000005.1:4044527-4069299 GCA_038382065.1 Adansonia grandidieri
TTATATATGTTTGATAATAATACTGATTGATTTTTTTACATATAAATTTTAAAATTGCTTTGTATAATTTCACTTATCACTAACAATACTTGAATAAAATTTTGTTTTGTAAAATTCTCATATGCTTGAATTGCTATTCAAATATGGAAAATCTAGTGTTGATATTTTCAAATTCTTATCAAGGTTGAAAAAATTGAATCAGTTGAACCACTGATTCCTAATTTAACAGGTTCAATTGTCAGTTCAGCTACCTTATAATATTAAATAATTAAAAATATAGAAATAATTCAAAAAGTTAGAAAAATCTAAAAATTAAAAATATAAGTTAAATAAAAATATAAATAAAGAAAATCTAAAAATTTTAAAGAAAAATAAAAAACACTAAAAACAAAAAATTAAACTAGAAAATCTGGTTCTTTTTTTGGTTTTCAGTTCTTGATTTTTTAGCAATTCTGAGCAGTTCAATAAAAATCTAATTTTAGTATATCCTTGAGCTGTCAAACCAACTAGTTCTCAGTTGAACTGGCTAGTCGTTTTTCATCAATGATTCCTGTATCAAAGACTTATTTTTATACTAATATTTATTTTTAGATGTAGATCATATGTATTCTTAAATAAATGTGTATGTATATATTTTACCTTTTATTCTTCAATTTTTATTCAAATATGTTATTTTTGTTATTACTAACATGTGCATTCATAGTAAACTTGAATTAATTAATTTCTTTCTATTATTATTTATTTTTCTGAAATACTTTTGTGTATGATATCTTTATTAGAAGAAAGTCAATAGTTTTTAACAACATTAATATTAAAGAATAAAAATTAATTTGTTTCAATTAAAAATGTTCTTATGCTTATTTGTATTGAAGAATATGGTAACCAGAATTATTGTGGATTACTAATTCAATATAATTTTCATTAGGTTTAACTTTCTTAATTGTTATATAATTTTAAACATGTTTTAGACTACTAAATATTCTTACAAAGAAAAAAAAACTACTAAATATTAGATAAATATTATTAAAAACTTTTTGAGACTATTGATTGTATAAACCAAAGTGAATAAACTATGAATGCACAATACAACTCTATATTTATTGTTTTATATTTAATTTTTATTTAATTTGATTATTTTTTATAAAAAAATATTGATAAAGTATATTGATGATTACTAAATAATAGATAAAGATTACAAAAATTAGCTATGCATTTTAAGGTCACTAATTTTCTAAATCAAGACTATTGAAAGGTAATAAAATATATGTCTATTTTAATAATTCCAAATTACCTTCTTTTAGAAGTTTCTTATAAAAGTATATGAGGCTACTAAATAATAGATAAATATTTTGAAAAATATAAAATAAATTTAATTTTATTGATATTGTAAACTATGGCTATTGAAAACATTATCAAGCTATTGAATAAAAAATGATAAATCTATGAAATTTTTTGGAGTCTTTCATCAACTATTTTAGGAATTAATTACTAATTTTGGTTATGTTATCCATAAAATTATTGGTAAAATACTATTATAGTATATAAAGGTTATGCAAAAGAATTATACATTTTAAAGTTAGCTATAGGTTATGAAAATAAGTTAAATAATTTGAGATTATTAATTTAGTATATTAAAATTATTGAAAAGTTATAAAACTATTTAGAGGTTAGTAATACTAAATTATTGAATTTTGCTTATATTTTTTATAAAATTTATTGACTAAGGCATGTATGTCCATTATTATTATTATATAATAGATAAAAAATATTAAAAATAATTTGCATATTAAGGTATTGAAAATTTTATAGAACTATCATTATTTCAATAAACAAGTATCTTATATTTTAATAACCTTATAAATTAATGAATTTTTATAGAATTGTTTCAAAAAAATACATAAGAAATTTTTTAAATGATTGGATAAAAGTTATGATAAATGTAACATCTTACTAATTTTGCATACCAAAGTTACTAACAAGTTATTAAAACATGTAATATTTAGTAAATTCATATATAGTATTAATTTGTAGCAATAAGGTGATTAGTAGTGAAAATTTTTTTTAAATAAAATTATTTATAAAAAATTTTAAATAATTAGTAAATGAATGATAATATAGTGCATAATTATTAATAATATATTTGTAAATAATGATTAACATGATAATGAATTATTGATAAAATAATACGATAGTAAACAATTGCTAACATAATAGTAAATAATTTTTATACTTATAATTAAAAGTATCAATATATTTATAAGACCAAAATTTAGTTCTAATTTTAAGTCTTATAATTATGTCAATTTAGAGGATTAACTCACATTTAAGTCAATATCTAAATAAATCTTTATTTTAAAAAATATAATATGAAAAATCTAAAACTAATATTTTTTAATTTCTATATAAAGAACTTAATTTTCTTATTTATAAATAAACACATATTCATTAATTTTATATTTATTCTTTAATTTTTATTTAAATATTTTATTATTATTAACATTTGTATCAATAAGAGTTTTACTAATATTAATTAAAATTTAAAAGCATGAATATTAATTAAATCTGATATTTATAAAATAAGAGTTTTACTCAATCGCTATTTAGTAAATTTAAAATTCAAATTACAATATCTTTAATCTTTTCCTCCACTCTCTTACTAAGCCTCTTTAGTAAAAAAATTGATATTTATGATACTTAATTAATGCAATCATTTTTCATCATTAACCAATAGTGTCATTTTAAGAACGGATTATACGAAACTGTTTTTTTATGTTAACATTTTTTTATTCTAATCATGTCATGTAATCATAATTACCAAAAAAAATTAAACTATATATTGCACAACACGTTTAGTTCATAAATGGCAAATATTTATTTTAATAAACTAATTAATGGCCTAGATCTTAAATAGTTGACTTTTTTTTAATAGTGTGATTATGTGATTTGGTTTAATTTGATTGAAATGGATGTATATTAGCGTGGAGTAATTGTTAGAGCCTTTTATATATGTTTCACAAATTCCCATATACATTTGTTAGAAGAATTTTACTATTTACTTTCTTAAAATCACCTTTTAAAATTACTTTATACAATAATATTTGTAGTCAATACAATGAAAATTAGAAATAAAATTATCAACTATTGTATTTAAACAATGTTATCATTATAAACAGTATATTAAAAAATGCCTCATAAAGTACCTAAATAGAACTTGTTAATAATGTAGACATCAAATTTTATCCGGACAATTTTTAGGACACTCGTTATTTGAAACAATTCAATTAATCAAGCCATTTTTAATTTGGGTTTGTTGGATCCAGATTAATTAGTCTTAATTTATTTCAATTTAGGCTTATTTGGAAAAATGCAAAAAAAATGTATAAATAAAAATGCTTGTGAATAGGTTGCTTATGACCAATACAGCAAGCATATGTTTTAGTCATGAAATCATAAAAACCAATAAAAAAGGAAAGAAAGAAAAAAAGAAAGAAGAAAAGAGTGGCTTAAATTTCAAACCCAAGCCACCTTGTAAAATAGGTCATTTTGACCCATACGCCAAACATGACTTTCTGTCATGAAATCACAAAAATAAATCAAAAAGAAAGAAAAAAGAAGAAAAGACAAAATAAAAAAAAGAAAAGAAACAGAACCAGCGAAGGCAACTTTTGCCATGGATGTAGTTCCCAAACCACCAATCATTTCAGCTTTTCTTGGGTTATATAATCACTGAGAGATGAAAAAATTAGGGGGAAGAGATTTTAAAAAAAAATCTTCAAGAATTTCAAAGAAGAAAAACACTAGCTTTCAAAAAAAATCAAAAATTCAAAGTGGGGTTTTCTGGTTAAAGAGGTTTTGATACTTATTTTGAGAATCACAACGGTGAAAAGGAAGCTCATATGGAGAGGCCGAACATACTAGGGTTTGGGAACAATCCAACGGTGGACGGTGGACGGATTTGAGGTAAAAGATTTGCACTTCTCTTATAGATTTAGAAAAATCTAAAAAGATTTAGAAAAATCCGACTCTGGATTTGGAAAAAGAAGGTCAAAAATAGTCTAAAGGTGAAGTTTGAGGGCCAATTACCATCAACGAGCAGTGGCCGATGACGGTGGCTGTCGGCCGATGCGATGGTTGATCATCGGTTTCTAGGTTTTTATGTTTCTAGTTTTTTTCCTGTAGCCTAGTTTTGGGGGTGAAGAAGAGCAAGAGAGAAAGAAGAATGAAAACAAGAAGAAGAAGGAAAAAAAAGGAAAAAAATCAAATGAAATGGCCTAGGTTTCGAACCTAGGCCACCCATATAAAAGAAAAAAAAAACCAACCACTTAACCTCACCCTACCTTCAAACAGAAAATGTCAAAAAATATATTAAACTGTTACTGGGACCTGAGGTGAGATTTTTTTGCTTGAGGCCGTATTTTATCATTATGAAATGCTTGTTTAAATGCCTCTTGATGATATTTGCATTTGATTTTTTTATCATGTTTGTTTGATGTGCTAATATATATATGTATATATTTTTGAAAACACACTCCAAGCTAGATTAAGATTAACATAAATAATGGGATTAATCTTGGTCTATTATTTTTCACAAATTGACACTTTAATCTTGGGGTAATATTAAGCTATTTATGTTAGGGTTCAAGGTTAAGAGAGGCTAGATATTCTATTTTTTTAAAATAAAATGTCTCTATTTTAGTGTGTCCAAACTTGTTTATGCCTTGATCTTTGCTTAGAGTCCTTGTGTTTGTCGCATGGTCAATGCCTTGATCTAGCTCGTGAAGTCTAGATGTCCATGGCTTGAATTTAGTCTGAAAAAGTCTGAGAAAATAAAAAATTCCTCATCTTATGCTGGCAGCACTATATTCATAACTTGAAAAATTATTTTCGAACCACAAATAATTTTTTTATGAATTTTTTGACATTTTTCCTATAAGGGCATCGAATCACCTTTCCAATGGTGTCTTGTTTTCCCTCAGATCATTCCGAATGAAGGAGTTAAGATTTTTGAAATTTTGCTATTCGAAACCCTTGGAATCAGCAATTCACATTCTGTTTGGGCTGTTTCGGCCCATCAGATGATTTTTTTGGATTTTTCAAATACTTTTCATAAAAAGTTTATGAAATTCCCTTTTCAAAAAGGTATCTTTTTCAATTTAATGATTCCATATGAGTCTAGAATATTTTCAAATTCAGCTACCCCATTTCCCCTGCATGTGCTGCCAGCGTCGAACCAGTCTTTACTTTGAAAAATATTTCTACCCAGGAGGCAATTTTTTAGGATTTTGGAATAATTTTATATTGATTCTTATCGAGTTAACTTTCCAATGGTACCTTACACGACCCCTGGAACTTTCAAATTTGTCCAAAATAAAATTGGGAATGAGCTCTTAACTCTTACACTGAGGCATTCAAATGCCTCCATGTGATCACGATCAATCCATCTAGTCGAAAGGAACATGCATTTTCTCTTGCAGGCTTAGATCAAGGCATGAACAATTTTTAAGCTTTATCATCCTTATTTTTATCAGTTCTTTTTAATTAAAAATCACCTAATTTGTTAAGAATTTGTCAAAAAAATTATCATTTTGTTAAGAAATCACCGAACCTTTGTCAAGATGAATCCTTTTAGCTTGTTCTAAAATCATTGAAGTTTCCATTAGGGATACTCTAACCTCATCTTTCAAAGGAATACTCCAACCCCATCCTCTGAAGGGATACTCCAACCCCGTCCTCTGAAGGGATATTCCAACCTCGCTTTTGCAAACCTCATTCACATTTTGAAACTTACCAAAGTTGTCATTTATAGGGATACTCCAACCCTATCCTCCATGGGGATACTCTAAGCCCCTTTTTGCAAACCTCACTCAAATTTCAAAACTTACCAAAGTCGTCATTTATGGGGATACTCCAACCCTATTCTTTTTCAAAAATTGTCAAAAAATAGTCAAAATTTGTCAATTTAAATTTGTGAATCTCATTTTTCTTAAAATCGTCAAAAAATCAATTTTTCTCTCCTCAGATTTTCTTCGAATTTTTCAATGTTCAAACTTGGTTTTTACGCTTTGATTAGTCTATGGATCTCAATGCATCTCTAAAATTGTTGATTCGGTTATTTCAATATAATCGATGACAATAACAAGATACATTTTTATCATCCCTTCCTTTTTTCCCTCTTTTGTGTGATTTATTTTTATGTGATATTATTTTTTTATCTTAGTAACACGTTTTCCCTTGTGTTGTTCATCTTGCATTCATATTTTCAAAACCATTTAAAAAAAAACACAAAGGCAATGTTTCATATCAATATCTTTCCAGTGCTTGACCTAAAATATTCGATTTTTAAAAAAATGAGGCCATTTCTAATCACAGTCTCTATGTTCTTCATCGTTCTGAGGTGCACATGAGATTCAAATTTTCTTTAAAACCTGAGTTTACTTTTTTATACAAAATTCATGCATTAAAAAGGGGATTATATTAAATAATGACAAGTCAAAACTGAGGAAACCACAGCCAAGTTTGGACGTGGCTAGAAAGGTACCAATTTTGGGTGTTGTGAAGAGGTTTGTACCTTCTTGTGTGTAACCAACTCCCGAACCCAACTGTCAAATCTTTGGACCACATAGGCCATGAAACCAATGTCTTGAGTTTCATAACTCAAAATATTGATTTTAATGGGCATCTGATCATGCCTAGCCTGAATGATCAGTGGTGACTCCAATTGTTGGCCACTTCATGGTGGTCACTCAAGACTAGTTAGACGAGCGATTCGTCCGAAGGTCTCCTTTGAAGGTTAGGAGCCGAGAATTCATACTTTCTTGCTACCATCACATCGAGAAAGAAAGAAAGAGTCCCGGTCGAGAGGACTTTTCCCTATCGAGAAATACTTTTAAGTCACGCGTGCTTCTTTCACGGGAGGCACGATGTCGACAAATAACATTCTCATTTTAGCAATGATGATGATGATGATGATAATGCAACCTTACCTACCCATTTCTTAGCAATAATAATAGACTTATGTTAACACACAAATAACGCACGAATAATGCACAAAGTAACACATGCTCACTCTAACAGCATAATCTATAAAAACAAATTTTTACACTTTTTTATCATAAATGCTGAATTTTTTAATATAAATAGAAAAAATTGTAAATTCATATATAATTAAAATTTTATAAGTGTTTTTTGTGTTTTTTTTATAATATTAAATTAAAATATTTGAATACTTGTTAATTTAAAATTTATTCACAAATTATATTTATCTTGTAAATACCTTTTTCTCACTTTTCTTAGATTACACTATTTTTCTTTTTATCTTAAAAAAATACAATATTTAACACTAATATTTAGTAGTTTTTATGCTGCTAATTATCTTTCTTTTGTTCACTTTAATTACTTATTAGTACTAATGTTTCAAATTACATAGTATACATTTATTAAAAAATTATTTTTATAGAATTTAACTTTTAAATCATTAGCTATTTAGATATTTAGATATTCACATAAATATGGGTATAAAAATAGTTATTTTATATTTTTATGTTATTTTAATTGCTGTGGTTAAAATATAAGTTGACATAAAAATGTTTTAAAGTTAATTGTAACGATTTACTAACTTAACCTTTTTTTTTTAAATAATAAAGATTTTACCTATTGGATTTTTTTTCTTAGTATATTAACATCAACATCACCATATTTAGAGCTCTTCTCTAAATTCATAATTTTTTTTTCTTTAATTTGAAATTAATCACATCGGAAAATTTTTTTTATCTGAGATTAATAAAATAGCTCTAATATTAACTAATATATATATAGTTATTTTACCTCAAAAAATAAAAGGTAGTTATAAATAAAGAAAGATTTAAAAATGCAAAACTTTTATTTTCAATAAATAATAGTATTTAACTAATAATTATATGAAATTATCTATTAAAGTATCAACAAATATGCTCCCTTTTAATTAGTGGCTTAAGAATTTATTAATTAAGTCTTATTAGTTTAATTATTCTTTATAATTGATGCTTAAATTCAACATATAAAAAGTATGAATCATATTTCAGTAATAAAAGGAGGCAAAATAGTGTTTCTTCTTCATTTTTGATGCATGAAAATTGCTTAGAATATTGAAATTAAAGTTCTTTTTTTTTTTTTTTTTGTTTTACAATACTAAAATATCAATTGCTTAAAAGAAGAAAAATTATGAATGAGTGGTTGAAACTAATTTGAAGAATCATTTTAGGTTAGAACTTGGATGAAACATTTGGCTTGGTTGTCTTAAATTAGTGTATATCATTTATACTAAGCTATTTATGAGGCTATAACTAAAACATTGTAATATAACTTTTTTCTTCTTTTATGTAAATACCCCTGCCCCTCTCTTGCTGTTTATAATAACTCATTCAAATGCATACTTAATTTTGTTTTTTTTAAATTTTTCCATAAATTTTTGAGTTTTTGAAAGAAACTAGCAAAATTTTCCTTGATATTCTTCTAATCATCAAGCCATTTTCTCACCAGACTCCTCTTACATTGCATCTTCTTACTACTCTTGCAATGTACTCTTGCTCCTTTATATCTAACAAAGTCAACCTTTAGCACTCAAATTCAATGGCTTTTCTTGTTTTGCTTACTTGAAGCCTTTCTTTAGTACTTGTTCTCTCCAAACATCATTACCACCCCATTTTATATCACACCAACAGCCTTACTTTGGCATTAGAAAATTTAACCCTTGAATTATAGGCTATATATGTATTTACAGACTACTTTTAGGTGTTGGTAACAATAACTATCTCACGACAATAATTAAAGCAAACTTTTTACCTTACAGAATTTATTTCAAAAAAGTTCCAACTAGCCTTGTCACCAATGGTAGAATCGTTGTGGATTTTATTGGTACAAGGAGGGTTATTTTATTGTATTTTATGTTACTTTGCTTGCAGTCACTTTGTATTATCAGAAATTTGTATTCTACAAAGCAAGCAAAATAATTGCTGTGGTTGTTTGACTTTGGGTTTCTTGTAGGCTTGTTTTTATCTAATTTCTCTAATTTTTAATAAGCTTGTTTTTATATTTAATGTTAAATATTACCTAAACTATATTACTATTAAGTATAACCATAGTTCTAAAAACCAACAAAATGTTAAACATATTAAACAGTAATTAATTATTTAAATATTTTAATATATATTAAACTAATAATGTTTTTAATAAAAAATTAAAGATATCAAGTCACATCTTCCTCAAAAATAAAAAACATAAAAAATATAAAAAATATAAACTAATTATATTTTTAACATAAAAAAGCTGTCACCATCTCCTTGCATGAGATAGTTTTAATATATACAAGTTGCTTGAAAAGTCTATAAATGATACCCAAAATGTATCTATAAGATTTTAAGGAAATAATGTTCACCATACATCGGGCAAGAAGGTCTATCTGTTTATTGTTCTCAAAATGATTCCCAATTGTTTTTTATTAAAATCAATTACCTTCATTATTCCTTGTCAAAAAAAATCCTGACATCACGAGTGATGCCATAAGCAATATGTAGTAGATGTGCCTTCAATTCATGTTGTTGCAACAGAAGCATATAGCGCATGGGCAGATCGAACAGACTCAGCAATAGATGCAGCAGCGGATGTAATTGATTTTGTACAAGCAGCAGTTTGAATTTCCTAGTCCTCCATCCATTTTTTTTACAAGTACTTTTTGATATCTAAATATTGTAACATTTTTATATAATTGTATTTAATGACAGTTTTTTTCAATAATATAATTTAATTCATATAAATTTTTTGCAAAATAATTATAACGTACTATATAGAATTATTTAATTATATATAAAAAAATTGTCAAGATAACATTAATGTTGAAAATAAGGAATTAAAAAATAAATAAATTCGTTCCAAAATCAATTTTCAACAAAAATTTTGGTCAATAATAAATTATTTTTGACAGAATTTTTCATCGGAATTAAATTTTCCAACGAAAACTACCATTGGAATCTACTTCTTATATTTCTGCTAGATTTTTTCTGACTGAATATTATTAGTGATATGAGTATCTTTGACAACATTCTCATCTGAAATACTAATTTCCGACATAAAACGAGTTTTTTTTATGAAGAATTATATACATGCATAAACATAAACCCTGTTGCTTGTGGTCCACGATTAATACCATCTCTAGTTATATTATCAAACATCTTTTGATTTTATCTCTTGGTGAACTTACACATGGAGGAGCATGACAAAGTGATTATCTCACATTTGTTACATTGTTAACCTTTTTTTTTTTTTTTATGACTTTATATTAAAATTAAATGTTTTTGCTTATTCTCAGTTGATTTTAAATTAGACAATCGATATTGCATTATCAATATTTCATCTCTTTTTCTACTATTGGAGTAACCCATTAAATGCTGGAGGTTTGTACAGATTATTTTATTTTATTTTATCATCATTATTCATCAATTGTATTAAATCAATAATAGTGCCACTAAATGAATACCTTTCAATTCATTCACCATTCAAACTGGAAATCAAACCAGTAGCGCTCCTAATAATTAAGGATTACAACTAATAAACTATCACACTCCTTAGTGGCACCAAGCCAATAATTTAAGGCTTAAATAAGAAAAATTAATAATAACGCTGCTTTAAAACCGTAAAGGGTCCTGATCACTAATTAGGTTCCTTACAGTAGATGATAATATAATAATATAATTGATTAATTAGTGGCCTTCAAGGCCGTCTCTAAAAACAGCTATACCCAGCAGCTTGTCCTTCTTCCATTTCTGCAAAACATAAAACTGCTGCCCTCGGAGAAGAGTCAGAGAATTAAGATTCAAATAATTAGTTGTTTGACACAACTATGCAGTGATAGATAACCCGATTAATGAACAACTGTGCACCTTCCATAATCCTTTCTCCATAGCCAGATCTGACGTGTTGCCTTTAGTTTAACGGTACCAAGTTTTGAAAATTGGCCCTTTGCCGCAATAATAAAACTAACCAACCCCAAAAAGCAAAACCCACTCTTTCTTTATCTTTAATTCTTATATACGCAACATGCATCCACTTGTTTAAAAGAAAAATTTTTTTTTTGTCTTAAAATAACTAAGGGTCAGTGTCAGGTTCAGCTACACCACTAGTTTTTCTGGTATTCTTTCACTTCTTAAACTCTTTCTGAGCCATTAGTCTATAAATCATACCCAAAATGCATCCATAAGATTTTAAGGAAAGAATGTTCACCGTACATCAAGCAAAAGATCTATTTATTTTTGGTTCCCATGATTCCCAATTTTTTTTTTTTTTTTGTAAAAATCAATTTCCTTCATTATACCTTGCCAAAAAAAATCTAGACGTCACGAGTGATGCTATAAATCTTAAATTTTAGGACTCCAAATGATATAAATCTTTCCAAATTAGGGGTATACCCTAATAAAATAGTGGCGAAAAAATATAATATACTGGTTGAAAAGGTAGGAAAGAAAACATATATATATATATATTTTCTTCTTGAACGTTGAAGCTTTTATAATACCTGTACATGTATATAGATATTATATTGTGAATATTTTAGTATATTAAATTATTATCATTTAGTTAATTTAATTTGAAAATATAAAAATTTTTATTAATATTTTAATGATAAAGTTAAATAAACAAATTTAATTGAACATATTAAATCAAATCTCAAACAAATTTTTTTTAATGAAAACTAAGCCTATTCGATTATGAATACTTCTAATTTATGCTATATATCATATGTTATATACAATTAAGGATAATTTATTGGCTAAAGAAAAATGGTGTAAATAGTGGCGTCAATAGTTGTCCATTCATGGTTCAAAAATTTGGAAAATTGTCACTCTTTCCTAACAAATGTTCTTTTAAAATAATAATTCTTGAATCATGAAATATAATATATACATATATATTTTTATCTAAAATTATATTGAAAAATCACGTTTTCTCCTAAAAGAAAATGTTCAAGGTACGTAGGAATTAAAATTCTTGGGGTTCACATGTTTAAGGGAGTTTTTTTTTTCTTTCTAGTTGTGTCTTTTAAATTATTAGAAAAAATTGCAACTTGGAATCTTTCTTAGAAAAAATTGCAACTTGGAATATTTCTTTTTATTAGCCTTATCTTCATAATGTCAAAGAGAGTGGGTGATTGGCATGCACAAACTACTCAAAAAGGCTAAAAAGAAAAAAAAATTAAACTTATTCTACTAAGGATTTATTAACGAGTAAATTTATTTATGGATCGAGTTATTGATTTTAATTCAAAGGTCCATGCAATAGTTAGAAAGATGAACAAAATATTAAATCTGAAAAATATACTTGGATAAAAAAAATAGACTCCTTTATTAAGTGAATCAAATTTTAATTTCACCATTTAAGGTTTGAATTCAATCTAATTCATTTTAAAAATAATTACATTAATAGCTAGGCTGGTTAAATGTATATGGACTACAATGTTTATTGGAGATTGAAAAAGTTGTCTGTGCTCACTGTTGTTAAATGTTGGTTAATTATGATTCTTACAATAGTATTACTATAATTAATGTATCAATTACTTAGGTGGGTAATAACCTTTTCTTTTACTATTTCTGAACATAAAATTTGAAGAAAGATTATATAAACTTCCGAAGAAAGATTATGAACTAGTGATTAAAAATGATTCAAACAGTAGTTTTAGGTTACAACCAAAATGACCCATGTGGCCAGGTTATCTCAAATTGCTATTATTTATTATTACGTTTTTTAGATGGCTATAATAAAAACAATTTTAAAAGTTTTTTTTTTTACTTTGTATTAGCAAATGCGAAATCAAGTATAATATCAATAATAAAAGTAAAGTAGATATTCTTTGTAGAAATCTTATTGAACCAACTGTTTAAATTTTATTTTAATATTATCAACTTAAATTTCTCAGTAGAATGAGAATATTTTGGTTTGATTGTTTCTTTTTTGAAAGAGATTATGTCTGTTAATTACAATATATGCAATGAATGTGACCTTTGGATTTGCAATATCTATGACACTTCCCAATGAATAATCCAAATTGAAATAGTTCATTTTTTAAGCTTACCTCTTATAATATGGTAAAATCTTATATATAAATATGGTGTTTATTAAATCTGTAATGTTAATCATATTTATTACATTTTTTTGTGCTTATTAAACGTGTCATGCAAGTGTCATACTTTTGTATCAATTCTAAAATTATCAAATTTAATTAATAATTAATTGATCATTCTCATCCAATTAATTATACAAACAAAAACCACATTGCCAAACACATATATACTTATCTATCCACCATCAAATCTTGAAAAAAAAAGGTTGTGTCTTTTGACTTTGCACTAACAAGAATTGGAAAAAAGAGAAATAAAAAAAAAAAACCCAAAATCCAATGCACATAAACAAACGAAGTACCCAAAAAGAAAAGGCAAAACAAATAATTGGTTTAAAAACTGAGGCAAAAGGGTTAGGGATAATAAAGTCACTAGCCCTACTGGTAGACACCCTCAATGTTGAAAATACTGAAAGGGAATTGAAAGTTGAGAATCTATACAAATTCAATGTAGGGAATTGGAAGAGGAAAAAAGTAATAAAAGCCTCGTCTCACTTCCATTGTTGGAAGGTTTTTGTTTATCTTTACCATTTCACCCACTCAAACAGAAAAGAAAAGGAACACATAGAGGATTTGAGCATTGGAAGATGGGATGGGATGGGAGAAAATTAAATTTTGTAATTCTAGATACGAATAATTCTAAAATATAAAAAAGATAAAAAAATTAATATGAATATATATGAATTTATACAATACAAATTATTAATATGTTAAAATTTATTAAATATAATATTTTTAAAAATTATAATATAAAAAAATACACAATATAAGTATATATATTGTTGTATCTACATGAAATGAAAACGAAAATGTAAATATGAACAGATAGCATAGCATGAATGATGAGATTATTTCTGTTCATTACTATATCAATATGCAATAACTGATGAGGTTATTTCTGTTAATATTATCAATTAATTACGGTATATATATTCAGTCAACATCCAAACCTTAAATCGTGTTCAAGCACTGAGTGGTCTTGTACAAAATTTCCAGGCCAATTAGACTGGTCTAGACAAGAAATTGAAAGCCATTTATATTTCAGGCCAAGCTTTGAACATGATAATTAAATCTGGACTTGGCCTAATTATTATATAGAAGAAACTAAACAAAACTTCGAATCTAAAAAATTTATTAGATTAGAAAGGATAGCCGATTCACATTTTTCTTCTTTCTCTCAATTTTGAATGTATAGCAATTAAATTAGAATTAAACAAAAATGAAATTTTGATGGCCAGAAATTAAAAAAAAAATGAAATTCAAGATGCATTATTTTCTGCCATACATTACTGTTGAAATTCAAAACAGCTCCACCAAAAATCTACTTCATACGGCAAGGGTCTGAATATTGAAAAGAGATATTGTTGTGTTTGTTTGAAAATTATAAGTATTTCATTTTAATTAATGAATGATGTTAAATGCATGGATTCATGAATGAAAATTATAAATTAAGTTTTAGGCAAGTTAAATACAAGTCCATTCCAACTCATTGCCATATATGATGCCAACATCAAATATGTCAATATTAATGGGAAAAGTTAACTTTTAAAAGCAAGCACTAGCCTCAGCTATGTCATTTACATATTAAATTTTATCATTTAATATTATTTATATTAATATTTTTTTAATTTGTATAGAGAAGTTCAAAAGTCAAGCAACCTACCTAAGCCTATAGGCTTGATGTGTTTTGTGCAAAGATTGACATAAAATTTTTTAAATCTAGCTTCATTCAATTAGAAATAATATAATAATAGATAATATACTTTATTTTAATTTTAATTTAAAAATATTGATATAAAAATATTTTTTAATAGTATTACCAATAGGAAGATTGGATTTGATCCTTCAAATCCAAATTTGATTTTGACAAAAGAGTTAGACCTGACCTGACCCTGTGGCCCATGAACCACCAATAGACACGACTGACTTTAGTAATGTATGAATTTAGATAATTGTGTTTTATGTCGTTATCATATCGGCACATTTATGACATAACAAATTTCGCCTCTTAAACATGTAAAACTCATATAACAGGTGTAAGACAAGGTTAAAACATTATTAACTAACCGTGGCATAAATGTGTTGTGGGTCAAAATATATCTGTTAACATATTTAAAACAAACTAATTTAAAGTGTCATAAATGTCTATGATCAATTCCATGATTCTACAATTAAAATTTTTGTCTACGTAATTGTGCATGTTAAATTTTTGAATAAAGTAAAAATGTTTAACTATTTATTCAATATAATAAAATTTAACCATTAAATATTTACAAAAAAAGGACTATGTTTTTTTTATAAACATGATATAAATATTAAATTTATTAGAAATTTCATGTGCTAGAAGAGTTCAATTATATTAAATAATCTCATAATCGATTTTTAAAATATCAATTGCACAAAAATTATATGAATATAAGGGTATACATACCTATCTTTTCCTTAGTTTGCATTTATGTAACTATAAATTAAAGTTTTGGTACTCCAACAAACATTTTGTTCTCAATATATAGATTAACATAGACAATTAATGCTATTTAAAAAAATAGACATATCATACTGTTAAATGATATTTTTAGACATATCATATTGTTAAATGATATTTTCTTATACATTCTTAGTTAAGTTTTTAAAGCAAGCAAAACAATGCATACCCTTAAGAGATATTAAAAAATAAAAAAATTAATAAAAAACAAGTAAGACATATGAAAATTAATTTCATTCGTAGAGTTAAAAAAATTTCATCATGTACAAAAATGAACTCATATGTTAAAAATAGAATGGATAATTTGTGTATTCATTTTTATTTTTAATATTATAATCGTGTTTAAAGTGTTATCTATTTTATATAAATTTTGACCCGTTAATAATTTATGTTTTATAAATATTGATACATTCATATATTTATATCATGTGTATATTAACTTTTAATGTTTTGTTAAATTTTAATTTTTTTATATTGTTTTTGTGTCATGTAATCATATTAATCTAAAACTATTAGTTTAGCTAAAAGATACTGCTCATTATTGAAGGGGATTGATAACGATAATTAAAAATTATCTTACTGACCATAGTGTGTTTTTTTTCTTCACACTCAAACAGATGTTCTATTCTATTCTCGAATAGGGTTATATGTTAATATCACTAAAATATGCCTTTTCTATGGTTCAAGAATTAGATTAAAGTTTTAAAAATGATTTTGTATAAATATATGATAGGTGCAATGATTTGTAAATGAATTTAAAATTAAAATTAAATCAAAATGGTAAACTATGCAAAATATAGGATGGATGAAGACATGACATAAAAATAATCAAGACATAACATCATATGATATTAAAAGTGATATAAATATGACAAAAAACATGACACATTAAAATCTACATAAAATTAATTATTAATGAATAAAAGATTATATAAATTTATAATACTTTAAGCATATTAAAATAATACAAGCTCAACATAAACATACAATTTTTCTTTAAAATGAATTAATATAACAAATTATGCAAAATATAAGATACATTTAGGTAGAACACGATGGAAAATTTTAATTCTCTAAGCTGAATCACTATGACAAACTATGTAAAATAAGGGATGAATTGACATGACACAAATGTAACCTGAAAAAATAATTAAAATATGACAGAAAATCGATATAAATATACAAACATGTTAAAGTCTACATAAAATAAACTTTTAATTGCAAAAATTTATATAAATTTAGAATTCTTTGAAAATGCAAAACGTAACATGAAAATGACACAAAAAAATATGAATACAACACAAATATATGAACATAATAAAACCTAAAAAAATGAATTATTAAATTGTAACAGTTTATATAAATTTTTAATAATTTGTATGTGTCATAATTTATATAAAATGAATTATTAAGATATAAAAATTTATATAAATTTATAATACTCAGAACACACGAAAAAATAACATATCTCATAACATACATTTCTCTTCTTTTTTCTTTTTCTTTTCTCTTTCTTTCACTCCTCTTTCTTTTTTTTTCTTTTTGTTCTTTCCTTATAAAAAATGAAATACCTTAGTTACGATTTTTAACTCCTTAAATAACTAATCTTAGTTGTCCCAAGCAGGAGAAGCCAAAGTTAAAATTATGGCTCCTCCTTAGTTGGAATAGGTTTTATGTATAGTTATACATAAGGACTTTTAAAGCCACAATTTTAGATAAGTTTTGAATTATTATACTTTAATGTAATTACTAATTAGTGATGGATTTAATTTTCATGGAAAATATTAATGTCTTGAACTTGAGACTTTACTTAGTTAATTCAAGCAACAACACTTGAGAGATAGCATTAAACAAGTCTAAAGTCGAATTTCAACATTTCAACCAACTCTCTTATCCTCAAGTTACGTCCTCTTATGTATAATAGACCTTTTTGTAATTGAAAATAAAAATTTAAAATTTCATGAGTAAATTTGCAACTTATTCTCTTATCCTTAGGTTATAGCCTCTTTTAAACCAAAAAATATATATTTTTCTGTAATTGAATCCTAAAAGTTTAAAATTTCATGAGTAAAAGGTTTCAATTTCTGAAAATACGCTCATTATTCTTCCAAATCAAAACTGCCCTTAGTATATGAAAAAAAATTATCATTATTGCAATATTTCAATTTTATTCCTTCATAAAGTAACCTAGCTAGTTAATCAAATATTAATCACTTCATTTCAAAAATATATGTAATATAATATAGGAAAAAAAATCTAGAAGTAGCAATTTATGAAGTAGTGATGTATGATTATTTTCATATCAAAAGAAGAAAAGCAGTTTATGACCTCCTTTATCTTCTTGTGTTTTTTCTTCTAAAGGTTCTTGACATAGTTAAATTTATATAATTATGTTTCATAAAATCAATATTAGGATATTTTTAAATTAATGAAGATTAAAGTTTAATAAAACAGTTCATTTTTTGTTAATGAAATAATTATTATAAGGGATTAAAATTTTATTTTCTTTTTGTAATTTTGTGTTTGATATAATAATTTAACTACCCTTAACTGTTCATTTTTTTTGGGATTAAAGTCATTAAATAATAATATACAGATTAATTATAATATTTAAATAAATATTATATTTATTACTACATGTAGAAATGAGAAAAAAATAAACTTAATAGTATATTTACAAGATGATAAGTGAACTATACTATGCACAGGTATTCAAGAGTCAATATGGTACCAAGTTTTACAGCTAGAGGACACAACAACCAAAAAAAACTTTTAAAAAAAAAAGAAATGATACTAGAAAAAGGATATTAAATTGATAGTGCAATAAGTTTGATAGCAGCATCAACCATCATTGACTTTCACATTCAAATCATTGTTATTTGTCATTTGTTCCAATAAAAAATTACCACAAAAGTGTGTTTTTTTACATTCTTTGCATAATTTGATTTAAAAGCCCTTTGCATCTAACTCAATTTTGTTCCCTAGATATTCTTATCTTTTGATAGAAAGCATTTACTACTGGTAAAAATCAAATTTTCTAAAATAAATTTATTTTTTACAAAAAATGTTGCTCAATATTTTTAGGCACTACTAAGAGGATGTTTAGAAAAAAAAATTAATATATTACAATAAAAATTTAATAAAAATAATATATCAAATAAAAAAGTTTTTAGGATAATAATTAAATAATTTTTTAAATAGTATCTTTATAAATTTATAAACAAGACTTTTTCTTTATAATTATTATACTAGCATGAAAAATTTAAAGCAAATTAACAGTTTTCTACAAAGAAGAAAGATAAAACTAATATCAGACAACACAATCTTTTTGGTTTGTTTAATAGAGAAGATTGGAACCGAAAAATAATTAAATGCTAAATAAATTCAAACTAAATAGAAAAAAATTTCAAAAGTGTTGGAAATGTCCCCTTTCAATTCCAATTTTCTAAAAATGTGAATCAAATACATTTAATATTTTGACTGTTTGTGGGGCCAAACAAAAAAGATGCAGCATACCTTTTGTCTTTGTTTAAATCGCTCGTTTTAGTAGTCTATTGGCAAATTATATTTGTACGATTGGTTTGTTTAGATAAAATTAAAAAAAAAATGAAATAGTTATCAAATAAAAATAAAATAGAAGGAGAATAAATATTATAAAGTTTGATTAATTAATGGAATATAATATTATATTGTTTGGTTGGCTAAGATGACTTTAAGGAACGTATAATTTTAGAATATATATTACATTGGATCAGCTAAACTCAACATTTACTAATAAATCTAGCTTATAACATGTATAACAACCATAGATATCTGCCTTCTTGCAACTATAGATATTTGGCTTTTTCCAATACTTAAATCTGTATAACAACCATAAAATCCAAACTCGTTTATTATTCACATTAAATCTGTATATTATTATGTAAATTAAAATTAAATAACATTATCTATAAGATATATAAATCTACTAAAAGTTAAAATTCAATATTTTAATTTTTAAAAAGAAATTTAAAATTAAACAAAAAATAATACCAATTAAATTGATAAATAAATTTTCATTCTAAAAGAGGAGTTTTATAACCAGAGATAATCATTTTGCATAGCAATCAAAAAAAGTGCATATCATGTGCAATTAATATTTATATTTACAGTTGAATAAATTCTTATTGTGCATGTTATGTGCAATTGAATGAATTTTTATTATAGTTTTTATGATATAATAAAAAATTAGCTTGTTATTGTCTCATCCAAATCTTATCTTTTGTCTATTATTAATTACTAAATTATTTTATTAATTTAGATTAAGTTTAAAATTTTATAAACATGATTAATATATAACATTATATTTTAAAATGTATTTAAAAAATAATTTTAAAAAATCCAGCATTTAATTTATAAAATTAAAAAAACTTTACTATTGATTTATAATTGCTACTCACAAATTAAGTAGTAACCAATTATATGCTCAGTCCATGGTACGTTAATGAGAGAATTTTAGGTACATCTCTTTTGTATATTTAAATTTCACAATCAAACACACTTATTTCTTCATCAAATAAGAAAATTTTAAATTAAAAATAATAGTTTAATAAAAATAAGATATAAGTTATGTTGATTTGTATAGGACAAAAAATAGTTTATTTCTCCATCAAAGTCACCATGAAAATTAAGAAATTTAAAGATTAGCGTCTTTATTTTAATTTTTTTCTTTTGGTTGATTTTTCTTTAAATGAAAGCAAAAAAAAATTTATTTTAGCGAAAACAAAAAACAAATAACTTTTAAAGAACCTAATTTTTTTTTAGTAAACTTAGATGGCAAATGGTAATTGTTAAAGGAGTGAAAAATGAGACTGATATCAATTTATTTATAACATTAACTAATTAGATGGCAAACAAAAAATAAGTTTATCCTATATATTTTTTGAAAGTTTATAAGAAACATCGAGTTTAATATAATTATCTTTTTAGATCATATAATGTTATTAGATGATTATTAATTTTGGAAAAAAGTAGAATATACTAAAAAACTAGAATGTTACTAAATCCAAAGGTTTTCATTGAATTTGTAAAGGAAAAAAAAAGACTTTGAAAATTTTAATTATCTACAAATTCATCATTCATATTTTATTATCATTCGATAAAAAAGGAGAGAAGAAGTTCATCTATATTTTATTTAGAAAAAGTAAGTATTGAATTAAGTTATCGAATGATTAAGTTTCCACCAAACATTAAAACCTATCTAATAAATAAGTGAGTTTGTTAAAATACTCAAGTCTCGTTCAATAGGCCTAAACAAAAAGTTGAAAACTATTTAAATTTCAGGCCAAGATTTGATCATGATATTTAAAAATTTGATCCAAATCAACTTTTATACAAAAAAAATTTAAACAAAATTTGCAATATGGAAAAAATTATTAAATTTGTCATGTGACATTTATTTGGGGGTTAATTTGGTTCTATTGACAAATGTGAGAATTTGTTATACTTGCAAAAAGGTACAATTGAAATGAATGAAATTAGATAAATAAAAATTGAAATAGAACTATTAGAAAGTATGAATCATTGATCACTAATATTTCATTCTTATTTTTTATGCATGAAAATTGTTTAGAATATTGAAATTAATTTTTCTTTTTAAATTTATGATACTGAAAAAAATCAATTGCTTAAAAGAAGAAAAATTATAAATGAGTGGCTGAAAATAATTTGATAAATTGTTTTAGGTTAGAACTTGGATGAACCATTTGACATGCTTGTCTTAAATTGGTGTATATGATTTATACTAAGTTATTTAGGAGACTATAACAAAAACAATGTAGTATATCTTTTTTTCTTACTTTATATAAATACTCCTGCCACTCTCATGCTGTTTATAATAACCCATTCAAAGGCATTCTTTTTGCTTTTTCAACTTTTCCATAAATGCTGAGTTTTTGAAAGAAACCAACAACATTTTCCTTGATATTTTTCTAATCATCAAGCCATTTTCTCACCGCTCTCCTCTTGCATTGCATTTTCTTAATGCTCTTGCATTGTACTCTGGTTCCTTTTTATCTAACAAATTCAGCATTTAGCGCTCATATTCAATGGCTTTTCTTGTTTTGCTTGCTTGAAGCCTCTCTTTGGTACTTGTTTGCTCCAAACATCACTACCACCTTGTTTTATATCACACCAGAAATTTAACTCTTAAATTATAGGCTATATATGTATTTAGATACTACTTCTTGAATGTAGGTAACAATAACTATCTCGTGACAACAATTAAAGTAAACTTTTTACCTTACAAAATTGATTTCGGAAAAGTTCCAACTAGCCATGTCACCAATGGTAGAATCGTTGTGGATTTTATTGGTATAGGGAGAGTTATTTTATTGTATTCTATGTTACTTTGCTTACATTCATTTTGTATTGTCAGTAATTTGTATATGCAAAGCAAGCAAAATAATTGCTGCATATTATTTGGTTGTTTGATTCTAGGTTTCTTGTAGACTTGTTTTTATCTAATTTCTCTTATTTTTAATAAGCTTGTTTTTATATTTAATGTTACATATTACCTCAACTATATATATATATATATATATATATATATATCAAGTATAATCATAGTTCTAAAAACCAACAAAATGTTAAACATATTAAATAGTAATTATTTATTTAAATATTTTAATATATATTAAACTAACAATATTTTTAATAAAAAAAATTAAAGATATTAAGTTACATTTCCTAAAAAAAAGTAAAAAATATAAACTAATTATATTTTTAATATATACCATCTCCTTACATAGGATAATTTTAATATATCCAAGTTGCTTGAAAAGTCTATAAATGATACCCAAAATGTATCTATAAGATTTCAAGGAAAGAATGTTCACCATACATCAGGCAAAAAGTCTATCTGTTTATGGTTCCCAAAATGATTCTTAATTTTTTTTTTTAATAAAAATCAATTACCTTCATTATTCCTGCCCAAAAAAATTTTGATGTCACTAGTGATGCTATAAACAATATGTAGTAGATGTTCCTTTAATTCACGCTGCGACAAAAGAAGCATGTAGCACATGGGCAGATCAAACAGGCTCAGCAATAGATACAGCAGCATGTAGCACATGGGCAGATCAAACAGGCTTAGCAATAGATACAGCAGCAAACGTAATTGATGCTGTACAAGTAGCAGTTTAAATTTCCTAGTCCTCCATCCATTTTTCTTTTATACGGATGTTTTGATATCTAAATATTGTGACATTTTTATATAATTTTATTTAATTACAGTTTTTTTTCAATAATATAATTTATTTCATGTAAATTTTTTACAAAATAATTAAAACGTAATATATAGAATTATTTAATTATATATAAAAAATTATCAAAATAACCTTAATGATGAAAAATAAGGAATTACAAGAATAAGTAATTTCATCGTAAAATCAATTTTCAAATTTTTTTTTCAATTATAAATCATTTTCGATGGAATTTTCCATTGGAATTAAGTTTTTCCGACGAAAACTACTATTGAAATTCCGATGGATTTTTTCTGGCTAAATATTATTAGCGATATGAGTGTTTTCGACAATATTCTCATCCGAAATACTAATTTCTGACATAAATTGAGTTTTTTCTGATGAATTATATTTACCTATATAAATAAACCCTGCCTCTTGTAGCGGACGATTAATGCCATATCTAGTATATTGTCAAACATCTTTTGATTTTATCACTTGGTGAACTTACACGTGGAGGAGCATCTCAAAATTATCTCACATTTGTTACATTGTTAACTTTTTTTTTTTAATGATTTCCTATTACAATTAAATGTTTCTATTTATTTTTAGTTGATTTTAAATTAGACAATCGATAGTGCATTATCAATATTTCATCTCTTCTTCCGCTATTAGAGTAACTTATTAAATGCTGAAGGTTTGTACAGATTTTTTTTTTAATTTATTTTATCATCATTATTCATCAATTGTATTAAATCAATAATAGTGCCACTAAATGAAAACCTTTCAATTCATTCACCATTCAAAATGGAAATCCAGCCAGTAGCGCTTCTAATAATTAAGGATTACAACTAATAAACTATCACACTCATTAGTGGCGCCAAGCCAATAATTTAAGGCTCAAATAAGAAAAATTAATTATAACGCTGCTTTAAAACGGTAAGTGATCACTAATTAGGTTCCTCACAGTAGATGATAATATAATAATATAATTGATTAATCAGTGGCCTTCAAGGCCACGCCAAAAAACAGTTATACCCAGCAGCTTGTCCTTGCTCCATTTCTGCAAAACATAAAACTGCTGCCCTTGGAAAAGAGTCAGAGAATTAAGATTCAAATAATAAGTTGTTTAACACAACTATACAGTGATAGATAACCTTATTAATGAACAACTGTGCACCTTCCACAATTCTTTCTCCATAGCCAGATCTGACGTGATGCTTTTAGTTTGAGGGCACCAAGTTTTGGAAATTGGCCCTTTGCCACAATAATAAAACTAACCAACCCCAAAAAGCAAAACCCATTATTTATCTATGTTTACTTGTTATATACTAACATGCATCCACTAGTTTAAAAGCAAATTTTTTTTTCTTGTTTTAAAATAAATAAGGCTCAGTGTCAGGTTCAGCTACGCAACTAGTTTTTCTAATATTCTTTCACTTCTTAAATTCTTTCTGAGCCATTAAGATAATAATGCCATAATTAAAGCTAGTATCGCTGAGAACTGTGGATTAGTGATGGCTAGCTCACAAGTCACTCCGGAAGCTCCCCCCTTCCCTATAAATATTCCTTCGTTAAAGACTCCTACTCATCATCCCACAAATCACATGCGTAGTGTGCTACAGTTTTAATTGCTGTCAGTGCCATAATATGTCTTCCATTGGAGCTAGCTATGCTGAGGTTTATCTAATGCGCAAGCGCCAGAAGGAAAAGATGAAGAGAATGGAAGAGGAGAGAGTAAGGAGGGGGGAAACTAGCAGTGTTGCCGCCACTGAAGAGAGAAAACTTGCTGGTACTGCTGTTCATGGGAAGAGTAAGGTTTACCCTGGGGATTTTACTTCCCTTCCATGTAATAATTTAAATAAAACGTACCTCTAGCCATTGTTGATCAAGAACCCAGACTCGCTCCAAATACACAAAGAC
>JBBYHK010000005.1:4099529-4112588 GCA_038382065.1 Adansonia grandidieri
CCAATTGTTTTGTAAATTTTGATAAAGCCAGAAGTTCTTTTTATTTTTATTCACAAATAATTTAATTAAAAAAATTAAAATGATTGACAGTGCAACTAATTGCAAAAATTAAATATTCATAAAATCGTTGTTTTCATTTATTTTTATTGAAATAAATGTTTATTCCATTTAATATGAGGTGGTAAAATGTAAAACAGATAGGCAAAGGACATTTTGATCAGTGAGTTCAAAATTTATGCTTGTGGTATTAATTGAACAAGAAGGATTATTAAATTATTAGGAAGTAATTAATAAATTAATTATAAATATTAGGTGCATCTTACTGTCTACCAATAAGACAATGAATATCCATTTCCAGCTAACTAAGAGAGAGAGAGAGAGAGAGAGAGAGAGAGAGAGAGAGAGAGAGAGGCTTGCCTGGCTTTCCCACTTGGCTTGCTTAAATTGAAGCTGCTTGCTTTCCTTTATTTTTTTTACATAACTTAATTATATTTATCAATAAATCTCATAATTATAACGTCACTTAATATATATTAAAATAATAATCGCTTAATCTTATTATGATATGCGGATAAAACATCACATAACTTGTTGAATTTGCTTATATGATAATGAAATATGTCACAATTTAAAATAAAAACATTTATTTTTATTTGTTTTTTCTTTCTTAACATTTTTCCCCCTCCTTTCTACCAACCGTTCCTAAATTCACGTGTTTTTAGGCCAAATCGGGTTGGTAATTGATGATTTTGGCTTTAAACAAGTGGAATTGGAGAAATGGAAAGGGAAGACGAAAAAAAAATAAAAGAAAAAGAAAAATTATTTTTTTATTTTTAATATAAAATACAGTTCTAATTTTTATATTTGAAAATTACAGATGAAGATGATATTTTAGTAAATTATTCACGTTATAATTTGAAGTAAACGGTGTAACGGGATTGGAAGGACTAAATAGGGAGATTAATTTTCTTTTCTCAATTAAAACGAGATTAAATTTCTGGTCTTCTTCAGAAAAAAATCCAAATACGAACGTTGGGAAAGCCGAGCTTAGAACAGAAGAAGCCGACAAGCTGAGCCGAGAAGTAGAGCTTTCAAATTGTCGGTGTTCCAGGGGAAGCGTCGGCTGTGAGCTGCGACTGTGACTCTGTGAGTGAACTGAAAGAAAACCACAACTTTCATTCTTTCCTTCTCTCTTTCGGGGGAAAAAAAGAGAGAGAAAGACAATAAGACCAATAAAAAAAATCAATTTCTCTCCCTTTCCCTTTATCTTTCTCTTTATTATCTTTCTCATCGTTGGCTTCGTTTCTACGAAATTGATAGAAGCACTCGAATTAAGACTCAAGGCAAAACTCAACTCTGTCATCTCTCTCTCTCTCTCTCTCGCTTAAAGGTTTGCTTCTCTCTTTCTCTTTCTTTCCATCTACATTCCTTTTCTTTTCTTTTTTTTTTTTTTTCTCTTCTCTTTTGTTTTAGCTCTTTGATATTCGTGATTTGGTTTCGTTTCTTCCAAATCTAAGCTCCTCAAATTCGCTTCATTCAATTCACTAATTTACTTCCACTCCTAATTTTGTTTTTTTTTTTCCTTTAATCGTACTTCGATCTGGTATCTACTGACTTTCAGTTCGGTAAAATTCAGCTCATTTTATTATTATTATTATTTAATTTAGTTTCTGTTTGGCTCTTGAGAAAAACTGAGAAAAAGAAAGTAAATAGGAAATCAGTGTGCTGGAAATGTGATCTTTTGCGCTACTCGTTTCTTAAGTTTCAGTTTATTAGTTTTAGATGTAAAGGTTTATTGTTCTTTTGTGATCAAATTTTTGTTGAATTATGATGATTTTTGCTTGATCTGGACTCGATTGATATATAAATTCTTATTTAACTTATTCTTTTACTCTTTGGCAGGATTTTTTAATGTTTTGAGGTCGCGTAGTGGCTGGATCTGAGGAGGGGCTAAGGGTTTTTTTTTTCAGATTCAGCAAATCTTGCAGTAAAAAGCAAAGCTGGCGACCACACTGGCTTGGAGGTTCGCTGCCAACAATGGCAGCGGCCTTGCTGCTAATGACATGGTATGTTTCTAATTTTCATTGTTAGTTTTGGATCATTTAAAGGATATGGTTTGTGAATTTACTTATATGATCCATTTATGAGTTTAAGGTGGTTATTTGTTATGGGATGTGTTTAGATCTCGTTTTGCAATCATAGATATTAAAGAAATGCATCCTTTTAGTGGATAATTTGTTTTCTACAAGCTCGGAGAACGTCTGTTTCTGGGCTTCAGTATGGAAATGCAATTGAATAATGCTGGAATCTGAAAAAGGTTTAAATGATGAGACTTGGTAATTTTATTGTCGATTTGTTGGTTGAAGTGCTTTTTTTTTTTTTTTTATTGGAAATTTATTAAGAGCTACTTATACTGAATTTAATATGCGATTTTCAAATATACTTTCTTCAAAATAATAAACTGTGAGGTGACAGTGTCACTAACATGCAGTAATACTATCGGCTGGTTTCATTTCTCTAAAAAATTGCCTTTCACCATGGAGGTTAGTTCAGAGATATATATGCTAAGCAACAATATAGTGATGCGTATTCTCCTATTTTCTCAGACTAGCATGTGATAGGTACCTGCCGGTTTTGCTGTTCCCAAAACCACAAAGAAACCCCCTCTTCCCAGTCCCCATCTGCCCTAATAAAAGACAATAGAAAATGAAATACTATATGCATACTTTCATCTTTCTTTAAGCTCTGGAATAATCAGCAGGGTAGGGAATATTTTATGATTGACTTGGAACCGGATTCTGCAATGCCTTTCTTGTTTATGATTTCGTCTTACATGTAGTTTCTTACAATAATCATATAGCATGTTTTTATTGTTTTTACAATGCTACTTCATTCACCTGTGGATGACTGTCTACTTATAATCAATCGAATAAATTTGAAAAATTAACTTCATTACCATTTTTGTCTCTCATGGTTGCAGGAAAAAAATGGGGATGCAAAACTTCATGATTCTGAGCCCACAACTCCACATTCAGTTATAAAAATGGGTTTGAGGTTAGTATATGCTTTATTGTATGTATATTTTATGCGAGGACCTGAGGCATATTGCATCCGGATGAGCAGAGAACCAGGTGGAGAAGCCTGGGCTTGGAGTTGCTTACTAAATTTAGAGCAGTCTGAAATTTGCTTTATGACAACAGCATAAAGTTTATTTTTTGTATGCAACCAATATGAAGTTTTGCTAACTATTTTATTAGAATATGCTATGTTGCCATTATATCTTCCCTACCCAATATACATTTTGACTCCCCTTTGGTTTTTTCAGTGTCTTCGACTTGGATTATATCGTCACAGCCTCATTATATTCTTAGTTGGCTATTTTTGTTTTCCTGTCATAGGCTTTTGTATTTTTTTTCCTCTTGATCCTGAAAATAACTGATAGAGAGTGTCTGCTTTAGTACCCCTTCATTGATGTCCAAGATAATATATATCTTTCCCCAGTCTTTGGTCATTTACCGAATTTGCACTCTATGATTATTAGCTATTATAATTCTACCTTATGCCCTAAATCACCTGTAGGGATCGTACAACTAGCATGGAGGATCCAGATGGGACATTGGCGAGTGTTGCACAATGCATTGAACAGTTGCGGCAGAGTTCGTCCTCTGTACAAGAGAAAGAGCATTCGTTGAGGCAATTGCTGGAACTCATCGACACACGTGAAAATGCTTTTAGTGCTGTTGGATCTCACTCTCAGGCTGTTCCAGTTCTTGTCTCTCTTCTCCGATCAGGATCACTTGGAGTGAAAATTCAGGCTGCAACTGTTTTAGGCTCTCTTTGTAAGGAGAATGAACTAAGGGTTAAAGTCTTGCTTGGGGGCTGCATACCACCGTTGCTTGGTCTCCTCAAGTCCAGCTCGGCAGAAGGTCAAATTGCAGCAGCTAAGACCATATATGCTGTTTCACAAGGTGGTGCCAAGGATCATGTTGGATCAAAGATTTTTTCAACTGAGGGAGTTGTTCCAGTGCTTTGGAAGCTGTTACAGAATGGGCTCAAGACAGGAGACTTGGTTGATAACTTATTGACTGGAGCATTAAAAAACCTCTCAAGCAGCACGGAGGGATTTTGGTCTGCGACAGTACAGGCTGGAGGAGTTGATATACTTGTAAAGTTGCTCATAACTGGACAGTCAGGCACACAAGCTAACGTATGCTTTCTTCTTGCCTGTATGATGATGGAGGATGCATCTATTTGTTCTAAGGTATTGGCTGCTGAAGCTACTAAACAATTGCTTAAACTGTTAGGACCTGGTAATGAAGCCCCTGTTAGAGCCCAGGCTGCAGGTGCTCTTAAGTCTCTTTCTGCCCAGTGCAAAGAAGCTAGACGGGAAATAGCTACTTCCAGTGGTATTCCTGCTTTAATAAATGCTACAATAGCTCCTTCAAAAGAATTCATGCAAGGTGAGTATGCCCAAGCATTGCAGGAGAATGCTATGTGTGCTTTGGCAAACATTTCTGGTGGTCTATCATATGTCATCTCAAGTCTTGGTCAAAGCCTTGAGTCATGTTCTTCACCTGCTCAGACTGCCGACACACTTGGGGCTTTGGCTTCGGCTTTAATGATTTATGACAGAAATGCAGAGTCTACCAGAGCATCAGATCCTCTGCTAATTGAACAGACTTTAGTTAATCAGTTCCAACCTCGCTTACCATTCCTTGTGCAAGAACGTACAATAGAGGCCCTCGCCAGTTTGTATGGGAACACTGTACTCTCAATTAAACTTGTGAATTCTGATGCGAAAAGGTTGCTTGTTGGATTGATCACCATGGCAACAAATGAAGTTCAGGAAGAACTTATAAGAGCTCTCCTCACACTTTGCAAAAATGAAGGAAGTCTATGGCGTGCTCTTCAAGGTCGTGAAGGTGTTCAACTGTTGATATCTCTTCTTGGTCTCTCATCAGAACAGCAGCAAGAATGTGCGGTTGCACTGCTTGGCCTACTATCTAATGAAAACGATGAAAGTAAGTGGGCCATTACTGCCGCTGGTGGCATTCCTCCACTTGTTCAAATTCTGGAAACTGGTTCTGTGAAAGCCAAGGAAGATTCTGCGTTGATCCTCAAGAATCTGTGCAATCACAGTGAAGATATACGTGCATGTGTTGAAAGTGCTGATGCCGTTCCTGCACTATTATGGCTGCTTAAGAATGGAAGCCCAAATGGCAAAGAAATTGCAGCTAAGACTTTGAACCATTTAATTCATAAATCTGATACAGCTACTATCAGTCAGCTTAGTGCATTATTAACCAGTGATCTACCTGAATCTAAAGTGTATGTTTTGGATGCTCTAAGAAGTATGCTTTCAGTGGTTCCCTTTCATGATATATTGCGTGAAGGTAGTGCTGCAAATGATGCCATTGAGACCATGATTAAAATATTGAGCTCAACTAAAGAAGAAACGCAGGCAAAGTCAGCATCAGCTTTAGCTGGGATTTTTGAAATCCGGAAGGACTTGCGTGAAAGTAACATTGCTGTAAAAACTCTTTGGTCGGTCATTAAGCTGCTAAATGTTGAATCTGAAAACATCTTAGTAGAATCCTGTCACTGCCTTGCTGCAATATTTCTTTCAATTAAGGAGAACAGAGATGTGGCTGCTGTTGCTCGAGATGCAATGTCTCCCTTAGTTGTACTCTCCAACTCTTCTGTTCTTGAAGTTGCGGACCAGGCTGTATGTGCTCTAGCAAATCTTATTTTAGATACTGAGATATCGGAGACAGCGATTGCTGAACAAATTATTCTGCCTTCTACAAGGGTTTTACGTGAAGGAACTGTTTCTGGGAAGACTCACGCAGCAGCAGCTATTGCACGACTGCTCCATTCAAGGCGAGTTGATTATGCCATAACTGATTGTGTGAACCGTGCTGGAACAGTTCTTGCATTGGTTTCTTTTCTAGAATCTGCCAGAGGTGGATCTGCTGCCACAGGAGAGGCATTAGATGCGCTTGCTATTCTGTCAAGATCAGAAATGGCCGGTGGACAAATAAAACCTACATGGGCAGTTTTAGCCGAATTTCCAAAAAACATATCTCCAATAGTTTTGTGCATCGCTGATGCAGCACCTTTGTTTCAGGATAAAGCTATTGAGATATTGTCACGACTTTGCCATGATCAACCTGTTGTTCTAGGAGACACTGTTGCTAGTGCTTCTGAATGCATACCATCAATTGCTAGAAGGGTGACCAGTTCCACAAACTTAAAGGTCAAAATTGGGGGCACTGCACTTCTGATATGTGCAACAAAAGTTAATCACCATAAAGTGGTAGAAGATCTCAATCAATCAAATTCTTCTACCTATCTAATTCAATCACTGGTTGCGATGCTTGGTTCTGGAGTGGCAAATCCACAAGATGATGATCAAGATGCCATTAGCATTTGTAGGCACGCTAAAGGGGAAGACAGGAATGGGGAATCTGGTATTGGCACATCAGTTATTTCTGGTGCCAATTTGGCTATATGGCTACTTTCTGTCCTTGCTTGTCATGATGAAAAGAGTAAAATTGCAATAATGGAAGCTGGAGCTGTTGAAGTTGTTACCGAGAGAATCTCCCAACGATCTTCCCAGTATGCTCAGGTATTCTATCCACTTTTTATTTATTCATTTAAAGTAATGGTGATAAGAATAGAACTTATGCTGCTTATAGCAATATATAAATTTTTCGGGGATGGTGTTGATATTATTCCCTGTTTCCCAATTCTGCAATTTTGGCTATATACCCTCCTACTTTAGTGAAACTGTTTCCATTCTCTGGTATTTTGCAGATTGATTTTAAGGAAGATAACAGCATATGGATTTGCGCATTGTTGTTAGCAATCTTATTTCAGGATAGAGATATCATTCGGGCAAATGGAACAATGAAATCTATACCAGTACTTGCAAATTTAGTGAAGTCAGAGATTTCTGCAAACAGATATTTTGCTGCACAAGCAATTGCCAGTTTAGTCTGTAATGGTAGCAGAGGGACTCTTCTATCTGTTGCAAATTCAGGGGCTGCTGGTGGTCTTATCTCCTTGCTTGGCTGTGCTGATGTTGATATACAAGAACTTCTTGAATTGTCCGAAGAGTTTGCTTTGATACGCTACCCAGATCAAGTTGCTCTTGAGAGGTTATTTAGAGTTGAAGACATTAGGGTTGGTGCTACTTCTCGAAAAGCAATACCTGCCCTTGTTGATCTACTTAAACCAATTCCGGACCGACCTGGTGCACCTTTTCTGGCCCTTGGGCTTCTGATTCAGCTAGCAAAAGACTGTCCTTCAAATAAGGTTGTTATGGTGGAATCAGGGGCTCTAGAAGCTCTTACCAAGTATCTCTCTCTGAGCCCTCAGGATGCAACCGAGGAAGCTGCTACTGATCTATTGGGGATCCTATTTAGCAGTGCTGAAATTCGAAGACATGAGGCTGCCTTCGGCGCTGTTAGTCAACTTGTGGCAGTTTTACGTCTTGGAGGAAGAGCTGCTAGGTATAGTGCCGCTAAAGCATTGGAGAGCCTATTCTCTGCTGACCATATCAGAAATGCAGAGACTGCCCGGCAAGCTGTTCAACCCTTGGTTGAGATTCTTAATACTGGAATGGAGAGAGAGCAGCACGCTGCTATTGCAGCCTTAGTTAGGTTGTTGAGTGAAAATCCTTCTAGAGCCCTTGCAGTTGCAGATGTTGAAATGAGCGCAGTGGATGTTCTTTGCAGAATCCTTTCATCAAATTGTTCAATGGAACTGAAGGGGGATGCTGCTGAGTTGTGTTGTGTTCTTTTTGCTAATACAAGAATCAGGTCCACTGTGGCTGCAGCTCGTTGTGTTGAGCCTCTAGTGTCTCTCCTTGTAACTGAGTTCGGTCCTGCTCATCATTCAGTTGTCCGTGCATTAGATAAACTTGTGGATGATGAGCAACTGGCTGAACTAGTTGCTGCACATGGTGCTGTTATACCTCTTGTTGGCCTTCTTTATGGTAAGAATTTCATGCTTCATGAAGCTATCTCAAGAGCTCTTGTGAAGTTAGGGAAAGACAGGCCTGCTTGTAAGATGGAAATGGTGAAAGCTGGAGTAATTGAAAGCATACTTGATATCCTTCATGAAGCGCCAGATTTCTTGTGTGCTGCTTTTGCAGAATTGCTCCGAATACTGACAAATAATGCTACTATTGCTAAAGGACCATCTGCTGCAAAAGTGGTTGAGCCCCTTTTTCAGTTGTTGTCAAGACCAGAATTTGCTCCTGATGGACAACATAGTGCATTACAGGTCCTTGTAAATATTCTGGAGCATCCACAGTGTCGTGCTGATTATACACTAACCTCACACCAAGCTATAGAACCGCTTATCCCACTTCTTGATTCCCCTGCTCCTGCAGTTCAGCAGTTGGCAGCTGAGCTTCTATCACATCTGCTCTTAGAAGAACATCTTCAGAAGGATCCAGTGATACAGCAAGTAATTAGTCCCCTTATAAGAATTCTCGGTTCTGGCATACATATCTTGCAACAGAGAGCTGTGAAGGCTCTTGTTAGCATTGCACTAATATGGCCAAACGAAATTGCAAAAGAGGGTGGTGTTAGTGAGCTGTCCAAAGTGATATTGCAAGCTGATCCTTCGCTGCCTCAAGCTTTATGGGAATCAGCTGCTTCAGTTTTAGCTAGCATTCTGCAATTCAGTTCTGAATTTTATTTAGAAGTTCCTGTTGCTGTTTTGGTAAGGTTGCTGCATTCTGGCTCAGAGGGCACTGTGATTGGTGCATTGAATGCTCTTCTGGTATTAGAAAGTGATGACGGAACCAGTGCTGAAGCGATGGCTGAAAGTGGTGCCATAGAGGCTCTCTTAGAACTTCTCAGATCTCATCAATGTGAGGAAACTGCTGCAAGGCTGCTGGAAGTATTACTCAATAATGTGAAGATCAGAGAAACAAAAGCTACTAAAACTGCAATCGTACCACTCTCCCAGTATCTCTTGGATCCGCAAACCCAAGCTCAGCAGGCAAGGCTATTGGCAACATTGGCTCTTGGTGACCTTTTTCAGAATGAGGCACTTGCTCGAAGTGCTGATGCAGTTTCAGCTTGCCGTGCTCTTGTTAATGTGCTTGAAGACCAACCAACAGAAGAAATGAAAGTGGTAGCCATATGTGCTTTGCAAAATCTTGTGATGTATAGCCGATCAAATAAAAGAGCAGTTGCTGAGGCTGGTGGTGTCCAGGTTGTATTGGACCTAATAGGTTCAAGTGATCCAGAGACATCCATTCAGGCTGCAATGTTTGTTAAACTTCTATTTTCGAACCATACCATTCAAGAGTATGCTTCTAGTGAAACGGTCAGAGCCATAACTGGTAAGTCCCCAAGCTATTGGACTTTTAGTTTATATGGATGGCCAATATGAGGAGAGATCACTTAAAAGTGCGTTTATAGTTTGTTAAAGCTTCCATTGCCATGCCTACTTTATGGTTATATTGCATATCCTTTTTTTTTTTTTTTTTCTTTTCTAGCAGTACAGTTCACAAACCATATGGTTGTAACATTTTAAAAGAGCCTCTTCGATAATGGTTTGCCCTTGTCTGGAACTTAGTTCAATTTAAGCTTCTTGTTTGATCGGTAATTCCGACTGCATTGTCATTTATTGTGAGTGCTTGTAGTTGTGGACACACTCCTTAAAAATATTTTGGGTATCACCATAATGTATCACTTTTGGTGATCAGAGTTATAGAACTCAAAATGCTTTTTACTGATGCAATAATTCTGTCTCTAAATTCTTTTCTTGTTTTCATAGACCATAAAAAATACTTTACATTATGGTTGTTGCTATGCAGCCAAATAAAATGCGCTGCATGCTAAATTGTCTGTTTTTTGCACCCATTTATTGTCTTACTGAGCAATATTCATATTACTTGTTGTGTGAGTGTATACATCTTAGTTTTCTTTATCATGGGTAAAGTCTTTAGGAAGAAGCAACAAACAACATACATTATTCAAAGACTAGCAGTGCATTGAAATTGATTTGTTTTTCCTTTTGTCAATTTGTTTTACCATGGTTTTGATAAGCCGATGTTCTTTGGAGAACTTTTCCATGCAAGCTTTTGCTTCTGTTATGCAGTAACTTATATTCATATCTCGCAGCTGCTATTGAAAAGGATTTATGGGCCACTGGAACTGTGAATGAGGAGTATCTAAAAGCTCTAAATTCTTTATTTAGCAACTTCCCACGTCTGAGAGCAACTGAGCCTGCGACACTTAGCATACCCCATTTAGTTACATCCCTCAAAACAGGTTCTGAGGCAACTCAAGAGGCTGCTTTGGATGCCCTTTTTCTACTCAGGCAAGCTTGGTCAGCGTGCCCAGCTGAAGTTTCAAGGGCTCAATCAGTTGCTGCTGCAGATGCAATCCCAGTGCTACAATACTTAATCCAGTCTGGCCCACCTAGATTTCAGGAGAAGGCAGAGTTTCTGTTGCAGTGCTTACCTGGGACATTGGTGGTGATAATCAAGCGTGGTAACAATATGAAGCAATCAGTAGGAAACCCAAGTGTTTATTGCAAACTTACACTTGGAAACACTCCACCTCGGCAGACCAAGGTAAGAAGCTTCCATATCCTTCTCTATCCTGGTTATCTGACTGTGATTTGAGTTAGGGAAGATTTCTTTCTGAATTTATCGGTTATCACCTAATAATTTGGTTGAACTAAAAAAGTGGTTATGAGATTCTGGTAGCCTGTACATTCCACTGTTTGAGCTTCAACTACTTAGTCTTTGTTAAGCAGTGTTATCCCACATTTCTTAAATTTTGGCTTCCCTATATGATCTTATATTCAAATCTACCTATTATCTTATTGGTTTTAAGTTGGTTGCTTAACATGATATCGGAGTCTAGGTTTATTATGTTCTCCTTGCTGTTCATCCCCTGTGAGTTTGTCCACATTGTGGGCACTTGTTGAGCTACGCGTGAGAGGGAGTGCCTTTTGTGAGGTTGTCCCAATATTGGTCTTATCGAGCTCAATATGTGGGAGTGTTACATGGTATTATCCCACATCCATTAACTACTGAGTTTTCTATAATCTTATATTCAAGTTGGGCCTATCGACCTATATCAATTGATTTTTGGTTGATGTTAAGAGTCCTCATAACTAGTTTCCCAAAAAATGACTGCAACATGGTCAGGTGATGTTATTTAAACAGTTGCCAGTATACATGGTTTTGGCATGATTTTGCTGATGTTTGGGTTCAAATCTTTAAACCAACTCTTAAGAGTTAAGATTAAAATGGAAGGGGATTTTTTTTCTCGATATAAGATCTTCAGGCTTCACTTTCCTGTCTTTCATTTCTTTGTAAACATCACTATATATACAGTGTATTACATTGGTCTCCTATTGTGAAAGGAAAATAAATCTGATGGAGTACAATACCATAATTTTAGGACTGATTCTATAATTCTAGGGATTTATTCTCTATCTAAAACTAATACAGCGAACTTCCTACAATTAAGGTACTAATTATCTAATCTGAAATTTAAAACAAACAGCTAACAGTTATCTAATCTATAAAACAATAACAGTTTTCTAACATCTCCTGAACTTTGGGCTGTTTGCGGGGTAAGCTTAAAAAATTGGATGAACATGTGTTCTGTCTATTATTTGTACTGGTTCAAAAATCACTTGAAAACATTCTGTGCTTATCCAGAGGGAAACTATTAAATGCTCGTTATCTTTGGACCTCTCTTCAACTTATTTGTCACGTGTCAGGTTGTATCAACCGGTCCTAATCCGGAGTGGGATGAAAGTTTTTCATGGACTTTTGAGAGTCCCCCAAAAGGCCAGAAGCTGCATATATCTTGCAAGAATAAGAGCAAAATGGGAAAGGCAAGCATATAATTATTCAGATTTATTCTCTTTTTGTTTTTTGATGGTCGGATTGGGAGTGAGTGTTATTAATATGAATAAAATTTTAATTGTTTCTAAACTTCGTTTGGTTCTTTTCTTTTTTTAACAACAGAGTTCCTTTGGAAAAGTTACAATCCAAATCGATCGGGTTGTAATGCTTGGATCAGTTGCTGGCGAGTATACTTTATTGCCCCAGAGCAAAAGCGGGCCACCACGGAATTTGGAAATCGAATTCCAGTGGTCTAACAAGTAAAGGATACGTGGCAGAGGTAATTATTATTTTTCTTTTCCGCAAATTGAAATTTTTGCTTTGGGGCGAAGAGAAAACTATATGATCAAGTAGGGAACAAATCACTTTTTTTTTGGCTTTTTTTCCCATTTCGCGTTTTTTTTTATGATTCCAGTGTAAATAGTCTACCAGAGAATTTTTTTGACTTTCTGTTGTAGTGGTTTTGTCTACTATAGACTGTGTTTAAAAGTTAGTCATTTTGTGAATTTATTATTCATTTGTAATCTGATTTTCCTTACATTTTCCCTGGGTTGAACTTGAAGTATATCATATTTTTTTGCTTTGTAATTCTTTGGTTGGTGTGCTTTGTCAAAAAATCTCAGAGCAAAATAAAGATGTTTGTTTATAGCTTTGGAATTGAACATGTTTTCATGTAATAATTAATTCTTTCCTTTTACCACGGGAGTTAGAAATTCACAGAATGTTGCATCTTCATATAATTCTTCCACTTTTTTTTTAATCAGATTGGTCATTGCGCCATTAACTTTTAGGAAGATTGTTCTTTATTAAATTACAGATTCATTACGGAAGTGGCAAGGCACAGTACTTTTTTTTTACTGTAAGGAAGTGCTTCTTTCAAGTTTCCACCAAAGGAAAGGAAAAGAAAAAGGCAGATAATCTTAGAATAAGATTCACATGACGTGACTGACTAGCTGGGTTCCCAGCATTAGGCCCACTCGCCTTCATGGTCCCCTTTGGCTCTTAGTAGGCCAAAAATGTTGAATATTTTGGTTTAGTTTGTAATATCATATTTTGAATTATTCAAGTGTTAGGTTATCTATTTAAATTAAAAAATTTATTCAATATTTAAAAAAGTTCGAATAAAAATATAAAAATTGTAAAATGGTTTTGGACCGATTTTAAAGTTC
>JBBYHK010000005.1:4121635-4194546 GCA_038382065.1 Adansonia grandidieri
AAAATGTGTTTTTAACACATATTTTTATATAAAACATTTTTTAGATAAGTTTTACATGTTTTAAAGTCATGAAAAACGTTTTAAAATTGATTTTGATGTGAATGTATCGATACAATACTTGGCAGTAGCTAAATAACCTTAAAATGCAAAAATCACTGTTCATGTATCAAGATGGAGCATTCTGTATCGATACAGGACTGTTCATGTATCGAGACAAATCTTTCTGTATCGATACAGGACAGTTTAACAGTCATATTTTGAATCGTTAAACATAATGTATCGATACCCACTTAATTGTATCGATGCAGAGGCATAGGGAACAACGGGAAATGATATTTTGAAGGCTCCAATGGCTATATTCCTTCACCAAATGTTCCCAACGGCTATAAACATGATCAAGAGTATAAATAAACCACTCCAACACCTTCAACAAGATGAAAAACCAAGAGAATTGTGCTTAAAGTCAAATCTTTCATCTTTTCCATCATTTTCATTAAGCAGTTAATCTTTGTATAGGATTAATTCTTCCCATTTTTGTATTCTTCATTTTGTTATCTTTAGATACATATTTCCCTTGAGCCAAAATTCTTGTAAATACCTAACCTTAAGAGGTTTTATTTGTTTACACCCAAATACTTATAAAAAGGGGAGGTTCCTACTTAGCCATTCAAAAGTAGAGAAGGTTTCTACTTACCCTTCAAAAGTAGTGAGAGAGGGTTCTATCTTAGCCATAAAAGATAGGGAGTAGAGGTTTATATCTTAGCCTTGAAAGATAAAGTGTAAAGGTTATACGTTATCCTTGAAAGGTGGACAATTCAAGTTAGTGAATTATGAAAATCCGAGGCAAGTGAGGCCGAGGTAGAGGACGTAAGCAATTGAGGTCGAGCCTCTCTAAATCTTTCGAGTTTGCTTCTATTTCCCTTGTCTTTAATTATTTATTTCTATTCACTAACTTGCACTCCAAAGTTTATTGTTTAGATTTCTCAATTTTATTTATCAAAGTTTTAATTTAGTAAAATTTTGAGAAATCAATTCACCCTCATCTTGATTTCATTTACCGCTAAAAGGTCTAATATTTTCAATTATTTTCTTGATATTTTTGTTGGCCGCTTTGACTATCTCGTTCATTTTTTGGTACGACACTAAATTACGATGTTAAATTTTGAACTGTGAACAAACTGCTGTAGATACCTAATTTCGTTCAAGTCATTTTTTTTCTTTTTTGATAATCTTTAATATCTGAGATTGAGAACTTAATGGCAACCGTCATTGGGAATAATCTTTTTCAGACGAACAAGGCATTTTCAAAACTATTTTAGTCATAATTTAAATTATTCTAAGTTTATGTGACAAAAAGTCATATTTTGATCTCTAATTTCGGATATATAAGACGAATATTTGAGAAAAAAATATTTTTAATATTTTCTTATCAAAATTTTGAAAATCCATTTTTGCAGATGATATTATGGTCAAATTTTTTATTTTTAAGAATTTTTTGAAAATTTTTGAAAAATTTGGGAAGTTGACCGTCGTATTTTTTTCCAATGCCTATGTGGTATTTATGTTAATACGCAATCCAAAAAATCAAAAATAATTAAGGAAAAATTCTTATTGATATTTTATACAACAAGGTGTCAAGTGGTACATTTTAGTAATTAATTTTGAATTTTTCACAATACCACGAGTATCGTACTCGTGAAATTGTTTTAGATAAAATTATTTTGAATACTGGATTTTCATCATTACGATTTTGTAAATTAATATTTTGAATAATATGTTTTATTTAGTTCATTTTATATAAGTTTCAATGTATTTTTTAAAAATTTTCTTGGTTCTAGAATACAAAAATTCCTTTATCTGTAAAATTTTTGATGGAATTTTGTCGAGTTTTGAACTTTAAAATTCTTTTAATATTTCTATTTAACTACTATTAAATCATTTTTTCAAAATTTATTTTATTTTATGAGCTTTTTGAAAATTTTTCCCATTTTCAAGGTACGCAACTTTTTACTCTGTAAATTTTTTTGGTGGGACTTTTTGAGTTATATCTCTTAAAATTCTTTAAATATCTTCATGAAATTCACATTAAATCAGTTTTTTAAAATTCAATTTATTTTATGAGTTTTTTTAGAATTTTCCTATTTTCAAGATAAAGAGTTTTCTACTCTATAATTTTTTTAGGGGAATTTTCTAAATTTATAATTTCTAAAATTCTATAAATATTTTTTTTACCCCACATTAAATTAGTTTTGGAAAATTTATTTTATTTTATGAACTTTGCATTTTCTTTCAGATTTTTCTTGTATCCAAAATACGGAGCTATCTACTCTGTAAATTTTTTCGAGAGGATTTTCTTGGTTTATAATTTTCAAATTTCTTCAAATATTATTGTTTAAATCATATTAAATCAGTTTTGAAACATTCATTTTATTTTATGTGTTTTGCATTTTTTTTCAAAATTTTTCGTTTCCAAAATACAGAGTTTTTTACTCCGTAAATTTTTTTGGAAGGATTTTTTGAGTTTATAATTTTTAAAATTCTTCAAATATTCTTATTTAATTTATAGTAATTCAATTTTTAAAAATTTATTTTATGTTATGACTTTTGTGTTTTTTTCAGAATTCTTCTCTTTTCCAAGATAGGGAGTTTTCTACTTTATAAATTTTTTAAGGGATTTTTTTAAGTTTTTAATTTTTAAAATTCATCAAATATTCTTATTAAATTCATATGAAATTAGTTTTTAAAAATGTAATTAATTTGATGAGTTTTGCATTATATATATTAATTTTTATTCGAAAGGATTTTTCTCATATAATTTTACGAGTTTCGGAGTTCCAATCAAGTTTTTTTATTATTTCATTTCCAAATTTTGTTTATGATTATTAATTATTAATTTTTCATTTTATTATCGTCGTTTTAATTTTATTTTAATTATTGTTTGTTTTCTACAAGTTTCATGGAAACTAGTTTAATTGATTTCCAACTTTTCCCTAACTAATTTGTTTGGTTCCTAATTATCCATTAGTGATATTATATAGATAATCATGAGCAAATATTATGATACGACTATTAGTTCAGATCTATTTAATGCATATTACAATTCCCATGCAAAAAATTAATGAAAAATCAAAAAAATAAAAAAAACTATCGCCACGTGTTTGACCTTTAAAACTTCGAACGATCTGAAGGGCATAGTGTGCTTTACTTAAAATAAATGATGATTGGTTGTAGTCGAACCTTTGAGCTATCCCTTGATTAGGATTTGGATTTAGGCATGATGATACGAAGGGGATAGGGATCGTCGGATGAGTCGCTCATCCAACTAGACCCGAATGGCCACCATGAAGTGGCCACAAACTTGGAGTCGCCACCGATTATTTTAGGCTAGGCAAGATCAGACACCTATCAAAAATAATATTACAGGTTACAAAACTCAAAACATTGATTTCAAGGTCTACGAAGCCCAAAGATTCATTGGTTGGGTTTGGGAGTTGGTTAAGCGCAGGGAAGGACTAGCATCCCCATGACACCCGAAATCGATGCCTACTAACTATATCTCACTTTTGTCTCGGTTAAATTGGTTCCATTCGGTCTCTATTTAGATATAATCCTCTTTAATGCATGAAGTTTTGGAAAATGGACATCCGAGGTTTTTTTTTATTATTATTATTAAGCAAAAATTAGACACCTATGCGGCTTGGAGATGTGAGGAACATAAGGATTTTTTATGAAAACGATGTCCGGATTATTTTTTTAAAAAAATTGGATGTTCTATATTAGGTACTAAAGAGATACCAATAAGAAACATCGCCTCGTAAATTTCATTTGAAAATGAATTGTAAATATGAATGCACAATAACACTACAAAAGGAAACTAGTAAGGCAAAAAATGATAAATATAATAATATCATAAACAAGCAATCACAAACAAAAGAACATAAAAAACGGAGGGGCGATCGAAATTTATCTCATAATTGCCTTTGATTATTGAAGAATAACCCAGATGACAACTTTAGAGACCGGTTTAGATTCGGTGCTAATTTGAAGAACAAAGATGATTTTTATCAAAACAGTTTGAGGCCTTTGGAAGAGAGAAAATTTTAAATTTTTGAGGTAAAAGCAGGGTTTGGAGTATTCCCTTAGAGAAATGGGGTTGGAGTGTCCCCTAAAATAGAGTTATAAAAATAGTTAGGAATAAAAAAATTTTATATCTTGTTTTAAAAAAGGGTTGGAGCATCCCCTAAAATAGAGTTATAAAAATAGTTAGGAATAAAAAAAATTTTATATCTTTTTTTAAAAAAGGGTTGGAGCATCCCCTTCGAGTAGTAGGGTTTGAGTATCCCCAAAGTTAGGAAAACATTTAGGAAAAGGAGAAAATTTAAAGTTTGATTAAAAAATAGGGTTGGAGTATCCCTTTTTAAGTGGTGGAGTTAGAGTATCTCCACTAGCGAAAATTTTAATATGAAATCCTATTTTTTTATTTTAAACTTGATCCAAGTCAAAAGAGGTTGGCGTTGTGAGGGAGACTAAACGGGTGCATTTTGAGACATCCAAACGTCTCGATAAAAAGAGATTCGAAAATTAGGTTGAAAATAGAGGGCAGCATCATGTCATCTCCATTTCCATTTTTTTTGGGTGCATTCAAAGACTTCAGAGGGTAAAGGAGGTACTGTTGGAAAGGTAACTCAACAAGGTTTAATATAAAAATATTTCAAAAATTCTAGAAAATCACTTTCTAGGTAGAATTAATTTTTAAAGTTAGGTTCATCTTAGCTCTGGTAGCATGTAAAATTAAAAGGGCATGATGGATTCCAAAAAATAATTCTAAGATTATCTAGGATCGTTAGATCATGGATAATACCTTTCCGGAAAGGGAATTTTGTGAACGTTTTGGGAAAAATATCTGAAAATTTTGTAAAAATCATCTGATGGGCCGAAATGGCCTACACAGAATGTTGCATGTTGGTTCTAAGAGTTTTGGACAGCAGAGGTTCAAAAAATCATAACTCCCTTGTCCAGGATGATCTAAGGGCAAGTAAGGTACCGTTAGAAAGGTTATTTGATACCCTTTAAAGGAAAAATATTATAAAAATTAAAGTAAATATTTTGTAGCCTAAAAATAATTTTTCAAATTCAAACTACAGTGCTACTAGAGTAGAAATAGGAGGATTATTCAATATTCCAGTTTTTTGGAAGATAGACTTAGGCTTAAGATGTCTGAACGTCCATGATAGGAAGTAACACGGGCTTCACAAGTTCATTCACAATCCCAGAGTAGTTTGGGATTATGGAACAACCCGTTGACCAAATCACCAAAATAAATATGAGACTCATGATCAAGGTTTAATACTAAAAAGGATTTTTTTTTGAAAAATAAACGTATTTCACCGTGATTTAGAGCTGAAATGTTAATTTACCCCCAAGATTGGGAGACCAATTTAATAAAAGAATTGAGTCCATGCTATTCTTCATCTATTGGATGTATCATAAACTTAACTTGGAGATTTTTCTAAAAATCAGTTTGTAAGAGACAAGCAAGCATTTTGATAGAGATATCATGAACAAAATACAAGAAATACAAAGATAAACATGGATTAAACATGTAAACAAACGAAAATGACATTTTGACATGGAATGGGTGACATAGATGTAAAAAGATAACACATAGGGTGCATGGAGATGATATAAACATGTTTATACAAAGGAGTGGATGTTGAAGTTGTCAAAGATAGGATTTTTATTTCATGAGACTCTTTAAAACACTAGAAAATGTTTGAACATGCCTAAGACATGTCAAGGTAACCATTTAAATATGCAATGGATATGTGAATATGGAAGAAACATGGCAAAAGATGCATGAACAGAGGCTGTGTAATGATGAAAATGAAGCATGGTGAGTTTATATATCTAACATTATCAATATGTCAAGAGAGTCATCAAGATCCTAGGACTACCACAACCAAGGCAACAAAGTGCGTGTAAGTATTAAGAGGTCATGGCAACATGAAGGGTTCACTAAAATGAAATGGATGATCAAAACGGAAAATACATAGGACAAGGTAAAAAATATACCAGTAAAGGCTTGAAGTTTCTTCCTTCTTTAAAGTAGTAACTTTAAGCTCAGTCCCTTACCTCTTTTTGCTATTGTTTAGCAAGAAAATGGTGAAAGAAATAAGCTTTCCGGTAATATGGTTGCTGATGGGGTGTCTTAAGGATGAAAATATGTGAAAGGTTGAGTTTTTAAAGGTGTTCTGGTGGTGGTTTTAGGGAGCTACGGGAATGGAGGTTGTTTAAAGGTGAAAAGCAATGGAACAGTGTTTTTGGTGAACTTTTAGCGCTAAAGTGGCTGGAAGATTTATAGAGATCGATGAGGAGTTTTTTTGGGATTGTTGGAGAGCTTCTTTGATAGTTAAGAGAGTTTTTTTCCTTAGATAGCTGGTTCTTTTCTTTCAATCTCAGCCCCTGCTTTTAGAAGATAATGCAAAGGGCACTTTTGATTCTTTTCTTCTGCACTAGGGGACATCTCTAGCTTTCTTGCTTAATTGACTTTCTTCTTATTGGTTTTGCCATGTTGAGCAAAGAGGAAAATAGGCTGTGAAAGCTTGCAACTAGAGATATGCCTGCCACACCTTTTTACACCTATATATATCTTATGAAAGTGACCTTTGTCATTAATTGTTTTGGACTCCAAAAATTTGTTTGAATCCGTTAATGAACCCATAGTAGAAGTTTCCAATGTTTTATGATAGTTCCTTGGTGCAAAAACATGTTTAAATCAAGTTATCAAAGGCTGAAAAATGGCTTGAACTAAGTAAAAATGCCTTTGTGTATCGATACAAAACATGTTGTATCGATACACAAGGTATTTTTTACTCTTGAGTATCAATACAATGAGTTATGTATTGATACTACGAGCAAAAATGCTTTCAGTCTCGAGACTTAGAGGCCAGTATCGATACTCCATGGATTTGTATCAATACTCATGCTCGTGTATCGATACATTTTGCCAAAAATCACAACTTTCGCTACTATCAAGGTTTGTATCGATACAAACGGGCTAGGTATCGATACCAAACCCTCTTATATCAATACTACATGTGAAAATTCAAGTTTTTTGCACTGTAAAGGCCTCGTACCAATACTTGCGCCCCATTATAACTTGTAAGTACCTATGGCTTCCCGATTTACCTCAACTTGGTCATAAACAATGGGAAATTGATTTGTGTATTCATTTGAATGCCTCGGTGACACCATGAAAAGTGGTTTTTGATACCTTATTTTTATATTTTCTTTAATATGACCCATAGGCATTTTAGACCTTCCCAAAAAAATTTTTTTGCATGGCACCGTGTTGCCTAATAGTGCTTGGTGACATGGCATCGAACAGTCATCCCTCAACTTTTATTTTTATTTTTTGATTTAATTATCTTTTACTTAACTCTTGGATGCCAAAAACTGGTCCGGACAAAATGAGGTATCTACAACAACTTTTTTTTTACACTATTCATGGCCATTCGGCTAGGCTGTTTTTCAGCCAATATTGGCTGAGTTTCCCATATATAAATAAGGGGAGCAAGCTTTAAGATAGGGGATTTTAGCTTTTATGAAGAAAAACACAAAAAAATTCAAAAATTTTCTAAGTTTTAGAGCTTTTAAGGTATATTTTCTTCTTAAATCTTTAGTTTTTGTTCATCTCATTTACTTTATTTACTTTTAATGAGCCAAAATAATGCTTTAGCTCATGCATTTTAATCCATGTTGGAAGGCTAAGCTTAATGGCTATGAATTATTCTTTATTATTTCTTTATCATGTTTTATTTTTCTTAACAAATACTTAATTTTTCTCATGAAATTTGTTGTTGTTGGTATGATGTTGATTTGTGTATTATATTTGTCATGTACATGATCATATGTATGTTGTTTCTGTTAGTATTTTTTTTGCTGATATGTTAGAATAACATGTTTATATGTTTATTTTTTATGATTTGTTATATGATTATGTTGATTTATGCATTGATAAAACTTAAATATGTGATTTTTGATTAAAAAAAATTTGTTTGGTGGGTTATATGGAGCTAGTTGAAATTCATGTATATGTATGTGATGATTTTGTTTTCATTTTTATGGCTATTTTATAAATATAAAAAGCTTAAGGACTATTTGTGAAAAAATGAAAAAAATAATTTCTAGCTATTCTTGGCCTAAGCACACATGCACCCTTATAAGTGTTTTATTATTTTCTCAAGCAAAAATACATTTGTTTTATTTTTAGGGTCTTTATGTAAATTCAAAAAGTTTAAGGGCTTTTGTGTAAATACTAAAAAATTTATTCTAGGGCAAAAGAGGTGACCAAATCTGGCCTGTAATTTTCTATGTGATTTTTTTGTGATTATTTTGATTTATATGATTCTTAGTTTTATATTTTAATCATGTAGGGACTAATTTACAATTTTAGGAAATTTAGGGACTAATGAAAAATGCTTTATGGCTAAGAGTGAGTGGTTGAACCTTCATACATATTTTTTCCATGTTTTCTTTATTGATTCTTTGTTGATTTGATGACTTATGATGTTTTGTGATATTTTATTAAATAGGGGTTAAAATATAATTTTACAAAGTTTAAGGGTCATGTTGTAAATTCTAGAAATATACATTCTGTAAATTCTAAAATCTTTGTTGGTATTTTGTTGTATTTTTCATAGTTATTTGCATGTGAATTTTATGATTTCTTTAGGTTATTTTATTATGTAGGCACTAAAATGAAAATTTTATAACATTTAGGGACTAAATAGCAAATGTTCATATTTAGGGGGCAAAATGGATATTTTACCAGTTTTAAAGATTTTTATTTTTTCTATGGCCTTCCATAGGGATGTAAAAATTTTTAAAACTTTTCATATTTATTTTCGAAGGATATGAAATATAATTTTTAAAAATTTAGGGGCTTGATTGCAAATTTTGCATTGTAAGTCAAACTTAAAATTTTAGCTTTTCCATTTAGACTAAATTCATCTACTTTTCATCATTTTAGCGCTTGTTAGGGTTACAAGGATACTTTCATGTCAAAGATGTACCCTAAGGGTATTTTGGTATTTTTTTAAAATAAGTCTTAGATAGTAATTGAGATGCTTTTATGCCAACGGTGTATATTTAGGATAGGTTCATCCAATTCTCATTATTTTAGTGCTCATTAAGGTTACTGGGATACTTTTACGTCGAAGGTATAACTTAGGGGTATTTTGGTAATTTTTCACTCAGATGCTTTTATGTTGAAGGTAAATTTTTAGGATTAGTTTAGCCTTCCTATATCATTTTAACGTTTCTTAGGGTTGCCGAGATACTTTTTCGTCGAATGCATATCCTAAAGGCATTTTGGTAATTTTTTTATCAAGATGCTTTTATGTCGAAGGTGAATTTTTAGGATCATTTTAGCATTCCTAGGTCATTGTAAGGTTTATTAGGGTTACCAGGATATTTTCATGTCGAAGGTATACCTTTGGGGCATTTTGGTAATTTTTTTCACCAGGATGTTTTATGTCATAGGTGAATTTTTAGGATTGGTTTAGCTTTCCTAGATCATTTTAAGGTCCATTAGGATTCTCAGGATACTTTCATGTTGAACGTATACCCTAAGGGCATTTTCTTAATTTTTCTTTAAGTTTAGTCTTAGATAAGCATTAGGATGCTTTTAGGCCGAAAGTGCATATTTAGGTTCGATTCGCCCCTTTTCAATCATTTTCAAGTCTTAGGGTTTACCGAGATACCTTCATGCAAAATGTATACTCTAGGGGTATTTTTGTAATTTTGCATTAGAACCAAATCCTATATGAGTACTAGGATACTTTCACATTGAAAGTACACAATAATAATTGGTTCATCATATTAGGTCATTTCTAGGTCATAGAGTCTGTACTTTTAATAATAAAATTATTTTTATAAAAAGGCAATGTCCTCTAATTAAATTAATACGTAGGATTCTTACTAGAATATGTGAGGAGTTTTATGAATTATTTTAATAGCGAGATATCCTTTTTAAATAGGAAGTCGAGATTTTTCAATTTCAGCAAAATAAAACCTTTCATATCCTGCATGGTTTTCCAGTGGGTTACGAAAGAGAATGATAAAAAATCTTTGTCTTCTCTTGGTTCTCCGAGAGGGTATGGAAGAAATTTTGATTTCCAAAAACATTAAAACCTAAGTTTCCTAGAATAATAAATTTCTTTAATAAAATATTATGGAAATTATAATTAAATATGAAATATTGAAGTTGAATAAAAAATCAAAATTTAAGTTAACACATGATTAATAAGGTATCGATTGCCGGGCATCACGAGAAGGCTAATCCTTACTTTTGATTATAACCAACTCATGGACCTTTTTCATGCAATTTCTAGTATGAGCTCAGGCCTTGGAGTTTGTTTTCATGGGTTTTGTAACCCTCGAAAAATATAAACTCTGGCAGGTGTCCAATCTCACATAGCTAAAATAAGATTGGTGGCGACTTCGAAAAATGATTGTTTCGTAATGACTATTCAAAGAAGTCGAATGAGCGATTCATCTTGATAACTTAGTCCTCACGTACAAAAACTAAAAAATAATAATCATGATATAGGCCTCTAGAAATAAAAGGAAATAATTATATATAGATATTTATATAGAAATAATGGATACATTAAGTCAGGCTAGTCAGGATTCCTATCTGGGTTACGTTGCGACAACTGCTATCATTTTATTTTTCAAGTTGTTGATGATCTATTTAGAAAGCCCATATTTGTAAATGATGTGCTGCTTTACAAATCTGCACATAATAGATCTTGTGACATTGGTGTACGAAGCTACTTTTACCCATTTGGTAAAGTAACCAATGGCAACTAGGATAAAAGGGCTACACTACACCCGACAATCATCCCCCAGCTTTTATTTCTAGTTTTTGATTTTATCATCTTTTATCTAACTCCTAGGATGCCAAAAATTGATCCAAACAAAATGAGGTGTCTATAGCTCCCCCTTTTTGGCCATTGCTAAGTATTAGGAATAGGGCAAAGATAAATAGACACCATTTTGTTCAAATAGGGTGATGGATTTGTGTGCCTGTTGAGAAGTGGAAAGTTGTTTAGTATCATGTTGAGATAAGTTAAACAACTTACAAAAAAGAAGATTTTGATAAGTTTTGTAGGTTTGACCTCCCTACTAGGTTGTCTTTTATTTTTTTCAAACATATGCCATCAGCTTGTGTAGGCTTTGAGGTAGGTAAAGAAAGACATCTAGCTTTTCATGGACTAAGGTAGATAAGTATCACCAGCTTGTGTGGGCTTAAGGTCAGTGAAGAAAGACGTCCAACTCTTTATGAACTAAGCTAAATAGGTGCCACTAGTTTGTGTGGGCTTTAAGGTAAGAAAATGTTCTACTGTTTGGGGACTGAGGTAGGTTATGTGGTGCCATCAGCTTGTGTGGGCTTTGATAAGTGTCCTACTTTTTGAGTACAAAGATAGGTAGTTGCCACCAGCTTATGTGGGCTTTGAGGTAGGGAAATGTCACTCTTTGAGGACTGAGGTATGTAGGTGCCACCAGTTTGTGTGGGCTTTGTGCTAGGGAAGCGTTTTGCTCTTTGAGGACTAAGGCAAGTAGTTGCTGCCAGCTTGTGTGGGCTTTGATAAGCATCCTGCTCTTTGAGAACTAAGGTAGGTAGTTACCACCAGCTTGTGTGGGCTTTATGGTAAAAAAGTGTCCTGCTCTTTAAAGACTAGAAGGAAGTGAGTTTAGATACCCTTCTTGGGTGATTTTCAATGAGCACATAAGGTCAAAGGTGTTTACTTGAGGCCTTTTAGGGTTTTTCAAAATCAAAACATGGTACCTTAGGTTCCCTATAAATTTGACTTTTGCGTACGGGAGCTGATACCTGTAAGATGTTAAATGCTGCATAATGCATGGAGATGCAAATGCCTGCCTAATTGATGCAAAAGTAATGACTTTAAAGGCCTAATCTAATGGCTAGTTTTGGACTTTCTACGGCTTTGGTGAGGTGGCTGTTTACCCAGGGTTTGTCAATCTTGCTCTAGTTTTTCAGAGGCTTTAAGTGTTAAGGTTATCCCTCTTTGAAGGTACGGAGGCCTATGGCCAATTATTGAGGAGGTTTTGAGCATATTCTCCAGATGTGGGGTCCTAGAGCAAGATCGATTGTGGCCCTAAAAGTTCATTCTTGGTGTCTAAACATGAAATAAAGTCCTTGCAAAGTTCTATCTTTCGAAGTAATGCTAGGAAATCCTATTATCAGTTTTGTTTGTTTATCAAGCATTATCAATTAAGTGATAAACATGATGCAACATGAAATGCAGTGCTACAAAAGGATTCTATGAGAAATGAAGTAATATTTTTATTCAAAGTAAGAGGGTATAATTTGTGACAAACTTATAAGATTGTGGAAGGTTTTGAAGAATAAAATAGATATGAAAAGTCTTTCTGGTTGACTGGCTCTAACGTTGATGACATGAATTCTCTACTTAGTGTTTTTGGAGATTTCTTTCGAGCAATTGATTCTTTTGGTGTTGGCTACTCATAAAAATATCCCTTATATTACCCCATGGTGGGATAGAGGCATTAAAATTAAGTGATTCTTATTTTTCGGGTATAGGTATGGATAAGGTTTTAGGGGTGTTGGTCAACACAAAATAGATGGGTTAGGTTATGATTTGGTGTCTTAGTTAGAGTTATAAATATGGGAAAGATTGGTTTTGGGCTAACGATAGTTTGGGCTTAACTTTGTTTGAATGAGAAGGTCTGATCACTTAAGCCACCCTTTATGGTTTTCAACTTAAGCTAGTTTTCTTTTTTGTTTTTGTTTTTTTTTAGTGGTAGGCAAAGGACTAATAGGATGCCTTTTCGAGTTTTCATCGTAAAGTCCTTTTAGGCATAGTCCTTTTTAACATAATCAGAATTCATGGGGTTAGGCAGGTCATTGCCATCCATTCGATTAAGATTAAAGCTCCTTTAGAGAATATGCGTTTCACCACTTATGGCTCTTTCTAATTTGGGGTTTATTTTTTGCAAGTATTTTTATGTATTGGGAGAATTTGTTTGAGCACCAGGTCACCTTCTTGGAACTGATGAGGATGGACCTTCTTGTCATGAGCTCTCATCATGCACTTTTGATACATCTGTCCATGATAGATGGCTTTGATTCTTTTTTCTTCGATGAGATTGAGTTGCTCGTATCGATTTTTAACCTATTCAGCCTTTTGAAGTTACTATTTCATCAAGACTCTAAGTGAAAGGATTTCAACTTTAATTGGCAAGACAGCCTCCATGTCGTAACCAAAGAGAATAGGGTGGCACCTGTGGAAGTTCATACTACTGTGCAATAGGCATGTAAGGAAAAAGGCAATTTCTCATGCCAATCCTTGTACGTCTTAGCCATCCTTTCAACTATCTTCTCAATATTCTTGTTCGCTACTTAAACTACTTCATTCATCTTCGAACGGTATGGGATGGAGTTTAATGCTAAATCTTGAGCTGAGAGCAAACTGCTTGCATCATCTTTTTTTTCAGGTTGCGTGCATTATCAGTGATGATCTGTTTGGGAAGACCATATCTACAAATGATATCCCATTTCACAAATTTGCACATAACAGATCTGGTGGCATTGGCATAAAAAGCTGCCTGTACCTATTTGGTAAAATAATCAATTGTGACCAAAATAAAGTGATGCCCATTAGAAGCCTTGGGGATAATCGATCCAATCATGTCCATGCCCCAAAAAAAGAAGGGCCATGGAATTGCCATAAGATGTAGGGGTGTCGGTGGGGCATTGATCTTGTCAGCATAGATTTGGCATTTATGACACTTTTGAGCATAGCCTATGCAATCCTTGTTGAGAGTCAACTAATAATAACCTGATCGTATGACTTGTCTTGACATTCGGTGTCCATTAGCATGCATCGGAGTAACACCTGATCCCAACCCTTCTTGTACAAAATCTCACCATCCAAAATAAAGTTTGCAGCTAATCATCTGATGGTTCTCTTATTAGTTGAAGTGGTGCCTTCTAGGTACTGTTGATTTTTGATGTACTAAAGGATTTCATGATGCCATGGCAAACCGTCATTCTCTTCTTTAACATTTTTGCAATGTGCCAGGGTTGAATAGATACCCATTTGGATAGGAGTAATGTCTAATTCTCTATTAACTTTAAACATGGAAGATAAAATGGCCAAGGCATTAGCGGTTTGGTTCTTTCCTCGAGATAGATGTTGAAAGCTAATATCATCAAACTCTTTCTTGAGCTCCGATATCATATTCCCATAGTGGATCAGTTTAGCATCACGTGTTTGCCATTCTCCCTTCAGTTGGTAAATGAGGAGGGCTAAATCTTTAAACACTTACAATGTTCGAATGCCCCTTTCAATGGCTGTCTGGAGTCCCATGAGGCAAGCCTCATATTCAGCTATCTTGTTGGTGCAGTCAAAGTTTAATTTGGCTGTGAAAGGGTAATGGTTTCCCTCGGGTGAGATGAGAATTGCCCCAATTCAATGCCTTAGTGCATTTGAAGCTCCATCAAAGTACATCCTCCACGATGACCCATACTTGACAGTGTTCTCTGCCTTGGATATGCATATTAAGTCTTCGTCAGGAAACTCAAAGTTTAAAGGCTGATAGTCATCTATGACTTAACTTGCCAAAAATTCTACTATTACACTGCCTTTAATGGCTTTTTGGTTCACATGCATGATGTCATACTCAAAAAGCATAACTTGCCATCTGGCTAATCTCCCAGACAAGGCGGGGTCTTCGCATAAATACTTGATGGGATCAAGCTTGGCGATTAACCATGTAGTGTGGTACAGCATGTATTGCCTTAACCTTCAGGCTGTCCAAGCTAAAGTGCAATGTAGCTTCTCTATGAATAAATAATTATTTTCATATTCTATAAACTTGTTGCTTAAGTAATAGACAGCCTATTCCTTTTTTCCTGATTCATCATGTTGTCCTAATACATAGCCCATCGACTTGTCTAGAATTGATAGATACGGAATTAGTGGTCATTTGGGCATTGATGGCACAAGTACTGGAGGGTTCGAAAGGTAATGTTTGACCTTATCAAAAGCTTTTTGGTGCTCTTGATTCCATTCTCCAGGATTTTGTTTCTTTAGCAGCCTAAAGATTAGATCGCATTTATCAGTCAACTGAGATATGAATTAGGCTATGTAGTTCAGTCTTCCCAAGAAACTTCGCACTTTCTTTTGAGTTTGAGGTGGTGGTAGGTTTTGAATAGCCTTAGCCTTGTCAAGATCTACCTCTATTCCTTTTTCACTCACAGTGAACCCTAATAATTTAACGGAAGTGATGCCAAATCTGTATTTGGCAAGATTTAGCTTAAGCTGGTATTTGCAAAGCCTTTTGAAGAGTTTTCATAGGTTGACAACATGTTCCCTCTTTCTTATTGACTTGGTGATCATATCATCCACATAGACCTCGATTTCTTTATGCATGAGATCATGGAACAATGTTACTTGTAGCCCTTTGGTAAGTTGCCTTGGCATTCTTTAACCCAAAAGGCATCACTTTATAGTAGAAAGTCCCCTACATGGTCACGAAAGTGGTCTTTTCCATGTCTTCAGTTGCTACTTTGATTTGATTGTAGCAAGAAAACCCATCCATGAAAGAAAATAATGCATTTTTGGTAGTGTTGTCTACTAAGGTATCAATGTGAGGTAGAAAAAAATTATCCTTGGGGCTGGCCCAGTTCAGGTCCTTATAATCCACACATATTCGAATTTTACCTTCCTTATTGGGAATTAAGACTATATTGGCTACCTATTCAGGATATTTGGCTACCTTGAGAAATCCTGGTTTAAATTGCTTTTTGACTTTTTCCTTGATCTTAAAGAGCATTTTTGGTTTCATCCTCCTTAACTTTTGTTGGATTGGTTTGCATTTAGGTTTGAGGGGAGGTTTATGAACCACAATATTGGTATCTAGTCCAGGAATGTCTTGATAGGACCAAGCAAATGCATCTCGATATTCCTAAAGAAGACTTATTAGCTCAGCTTGAGTTAATGGCTTTATGGAGGTTTCGATTTTGACTTCTTTTGGTTCTTCTTCTGTTCTAAGGTTTATGGTTTCAGTGGATTCTTCGTGAGGTAATATTTGTTTTTCTTCCTATTCAACTAGTCTTAATAGGTCTAAGGGTATAGGGTTCTCTTCAGGTTCTTCTTTATTTTTAACCTCATCGGTATAGATCGGTTGTTCAAAATCAATTCCTAAGGTTTTAGTATGAACATTCATGTCACCTTCATTGGGGTACCTGAAAATATGGGAAAGAATAATATAGATGGAAAAAAAGAAAAAAAAGTCTGAGGTCGGCAAAAATTATGAACACAAAGAATGAATGCAAAATGCTTAGTCATTTTCATTGATAATACTTAATAAAAGCTGCCCATACAGTGGATCCTACAATGCTTTTGTTTGAGAGCATGTAGGTTTAGTTCATAGCATTACTTTAAAATAAACTTGAATAGTATAGGAATCTCGATCTTAGTCCAAACACTTGGAACAAACCCTGGAGGGCACAGGCCAGTCTCCGAACTTGTAGTTAACATTTTAGCTCGACAATCGTATTGATAGAGATATCCTTGAATGCTTTGTTCAATATGAGCACAGCACTAGTGGAGCCAGTATTTACATGTCCCTCTAGGCAGAAACTTTCCCGAAGTGGTAGGAATATCATTGACTCATCCTCCATGTCTAGTCCTAACAAATGAGCCACTCTTCTTTCACCGTTCTTCTAAGCTTGCTTTTTTTTTTGCTGTGCACTAGGCTTGAATCCCACCCTCTTTTGTTGATTTGGCTAACCACTTTCAAGGCTTTAGCAATTCCTTGAAAGCATTTTTCGAGTCCTTTTTCAGTTTGGGCATTCTTACCAATAGTAACTTCAAACCCATGTAAGTACTCTCTGATAGGTGAGGTTGAACTATTGGCAATCCTTCTTTGATATAACTTGCGTTGACAAACTGAAAAGCTTGGAAAGAGGATTCTGAGCTATCTTTGTCGGGTTTGACATATGGGGCATCAGTTGAGGTAGCAATAATGATATCTTCCTCTTATCCAATACTAACAACTTTATTCTCAATGGCGAATTTTAGCTTTTGGTGCAAAAATGATGGCACTGCTCTAGCAGAATGAAATCCACAGTCTTCCCAACAGGCAGTTATATGATGAGTAATTTCCATCATGTGGAAGTCAACTTCGTAAGTACATGGGCCAATTTGGAGTGGAATGGTGATGTCCTTGACAACATTTCGTAAAGTTCCATCAAACGCTTGCACAATCTACGATTATTTTGGGTATAAGATGCGTCAACAGGGAGCTTGTTCAAGCATGACATGGGCATTACATTCAAAGCCGATCCGTTATCAATGAACACCTTGGGTAACGTGGTGCCTTTACAATATGTAGTGATATGGAGGGCCTTGTAATTTTCTCTTCCCCCGTGTGGGATTCATTATCGTTGAAAGATATGTAATTGTCAGTGGTGATGGTGTTCACTTGGCGATCCAACTGACCAACAGAGATGTTGGGAGAGACATAGGCCTCATTCAAAACCTAGGAGGGCATTCTTGTAAGCTTCTAAATTCAACAGTAATGACAACATAGATATCTTGGTGGGTTGCTTGTTTAACTGATTGACGATGTTGTATTCACTGTGCTTGATGAATTTGAGGAATTTTGTAGCTTTTTTCTTGCTCACTGGATCTTTGATAGCTATCGAATCTAAGTTCTTGGTTGCAGACTTCGGTGCTTGAGAAACGAGATTGACATTCTCTTGCTTAGTGCTATTTTTTGATGTTGTCGGGGCATAACATCGGCTGCTTCGAGGTAGGTGACTTACCTCTGAAAGGTTAACACTTGCTGTTTGCTCGCTAGATTCTTCGATGATTAAGGTTTTGCTTTCATAGTTCCAAGGAACTACCTTATCATCTTTGTACGATAAAGGATATAAAAGTTGAACGATCATATTTGGTGGAGGTTGAACAGGGTCAACTTTAGCTCTTGGTTTATTATCGTACAAAATCAATGGCCTTCCAATCCTATAAAGGAGATTGCCCTCTTTTTCTTCTAGTGCATTGATAAATGGTGTTGCATTTGCAGACTCAGTATATGGGGCTTGCTTTTCATCATATAATTCGATGCTACCCTCATTCATCATTCTTTGAACCATTGTGCGAAACTTTTTGCATGTTTGAAGAATATGGCCGCAAATAGTATGGAAGTCACAAAAGTTGTCAATCCTTTCCTCTGTCTTCTCGGTTGCATTAAGTAACTTAGCTTGCACCAAGATTTGCCAAACCGAGTTCAGTGGCATTCGAACTTCTTCTATGTTTTCCATAGTGTTGCAGTTTTCTTCAATGATCATCTCCTTTAGGTCTAACTTAACATGAGTTAGAGACGAACTGGCTTCAGTGTTGGATTTTGATTGCTTACTAACCTTCATCTTTTCTTTCCCTTTGTGTTTATAGGTACTTTTTCTTCTCAATTCATTCTAAGCTTATTCGGGATCGTTAGATCATAGATAATACCTTTTTGGAAAGGAAATTTTGTGAACTTTTTGGAAAAAATATCTAAAAATTTTGTAAAAATCACCTGATGGGCCGAAATGGCCCAAACAGAATATTGCATGTTAGTTCTAAGGGTTTTAGACAATAGAGGTTCAAAAAATCGTAACTCCTTCGTCTAGGATGATTCGAGAGCAAATAAGATACTGTTACAAAGGTAATTCGATACCCTTTAGAGAAAAAATATTAAAAAAATCAAAGGAAATATTTTATGGCTCAAAAATAATTTTTCAATTTTGAACTACTATGCTGCCAGAGCAAAAATAGGAGGATTATTCGATATTTTGATTTTTTGGAAGATAGACTCGGGCCTAGGATGTCCGAACATCCACAACAGAAAGTAACACAGGTTTCACAAGTTCATTCCACAATCTCAGAGTAGTTTGGGATGATGGAATAACCTATTAACCAAGTCACCAAAATGGGCATGAGACTCAAGATCAAGGTTTAATACTAAAAAGGATTTTTTTTTTTTTGAAAATAAACATTTTTCACCATGAAATCTACAGTTGAAATGTTGATTTACCCCTAAGATTGGGAGACCAATTTAATAAAAGCATTAAGTCCATGCTATTCTTCATCTATAGGAGGTAGCATGAACTTAACTTAGGGATTTTTCTAAAAATTACTTTGTAAGAGACAGGCAAGCATTTTAATGGAGATATCACAAACAAAATGCAACAAATACAAAGATAAACATGGATTAAACATGTAAACAAGCAAAGATGACATTTTGACATGGACATGGGACATAGATGCAAAAAGATGACAAATAGGGTGCATGTAGATGATATAAACATGTTTATACAAAGAAGTGGATGTTAGAGTTGTCAAGATAGGATTTTTATTTCATAAGACTCCTTAAAATAGTAGAAAATGTTTGAACATGCCAAGATATGTCAAGGTGACCACTTAAATATGCAATGGATATGTGAATATGGAAGAAACATGGCAAAAGATGCATGAACAGAGGCTGTGTAATAATGAAAATAAAGCATGGTGAGTTTATATATCTAACAATATTAAGGTGTCAAGAGGGTCATCAAGATCCCAGGACTACCACAACCAAGGCAACAAAGATGCATGGGAGTATTATGAGGGTCATGGCAATATGAACGGTTCACTAAAATGAAATGGATGATCAAAATAGAAAATACATGGGAAAAGGTAAAAAATATATCAGTAAAAGCTTGAAGTTTCTTTTTTTTTTAAAGTAATAACTTTAAGCTCAGTCCTTTACCTCTTTTTGCTATTGTTTAGCAAGAAAATGGTGGAAAAAAAAAGCTTGTTGGTAATCTGCTTGCTGATGGGGTGTGTTGAGGATGAACATATGTGCAAGGTTGAGTTTTTGTTGTATTTTTCATATTTATTTGCATGTGATTTTTATGATTTTTTAAGTTATTTTATTATGTAGGCATTAAAATAAAATTTTATAACGTTTAGGGACTAAATAGCAAATGTTCATATTTAGGGGGCAAAATGGACATTTTTCTAGTTTTAAAGATTTCTTTAATTTTTATGGCCTTTCGTAGGGATATAGAAATTTTCAAAACTTTTCTTATTTGTTCGATTTTTTAAAAGATACAAAATGTAATTTTCAAAAATTTAGGGGCTTGCTTGCAAATTTGTATTGTAATTCATACTTAAAATTTTAGCTTTTCCATTTAGACTAAATTCATCTACTTTTTATCATTTTAGCGCTCGTTAGGCTTACAAAGATACTTTCACATCAAAGGTATACCATAGGGGCATTTTGGTAATTTTTTTAGAATCAAGTTCTAGATAGTAACCGGGATGCTTTTGCGCCAAATGTGTATATTTAGGATAGGTTATCCAATTTTCATCATTTTAGTGCTCATTAGGGTTATCGGGATACTTTCACGTTGAAAGTATATCTTAGGGACATTTTGGTAATTTTTTATCCGAATGCTTTTATGCCGAAGGTAAATTTTTAGGATTACTTTAGCCTTCCTAGATCATTTTATGGTCCATTAGGATTATCGAGGTACTTTTCTATCGAATGTATATCCTAGAGGTATTTTGGTAATTTTTTATCGAGATGCTTTTATGCCGAAGGTGAATTTTTAGGATTAGTTTAGCCTTCCTAGGTCATTTTAAGGTCTATTAGGGTTACTAGGATACTTTCACGTCGAAGATATACCTTTGAGGCATTTTGGTAATTTTATTCACCAAGATGTTTTATGCCATAGGTGAATTTTTAAGATTAGTTTAGCATTCCTAGATCATTTTAAGGCAATGTCTCCTAATTAAATTAATACATAGGATTCCTACCAGAATATGTAAGGAAATTTATGAATTATTTTAATAGCGAGATATCCTTTTTAAATAAGAAGTCAAGATTTTTTAATTTTAGAAAAATAAAACCTTTCGTATCCTACATGGTTTTCTAGTGGGTTACGAAAGAGAATGATAAAAAATCTGTCTTCTCTTGGTTCTCCGGGAGGTTATAGAAGAAATTCTGATTTCCAAAAACATTAAAACATGACTTTCCTAGAATAATAAATTTTTTTAATAAAATATTATAGGAATTATAATTAAATATAAAATATTAAAGTTGAATTAAAAAATCAAAATTTAAGTTAACACATGATTAATAAGGTACTAATTGCCGAGTATCACGAGAAGGTTAATCCTTACTTTTGATTGTAACCAACTCCTAGACCCTTTCTTGCAATTTCTAGTATGAGCTCGGGCCCTGGAGTTTGTTTTCATGGGTTTTGTAACCCCCGAAAAATATAAACTCTGGCAGGTGCCCAATCTCACCTGGCTAAAATAAGATAGATGGTGACTTCAAAAAATGGTCGTTTTGTAATGAATATTCAGAGAAGTCGAATGAACCATTTATCTCGATAACTCAATCCTCACGTATGAAAAATAAAGAATAATAATCATGATATAGGCCTCTAGAAATAAAAGGAAATAATTAGATATAGATATTTATATAGAAACAATGGATACATTAAGTTGGGCTAGTCAGGATTCCCATTCGGGTCACGTTGCGACAACTGCTATAATTTTATTTTTCAGGTTACTGATGATCTATTTAGAAAGCCCATATCTGCAAATGATGTGCTGCTGTACAATCTGCACACAACAGATCTAGTGACATTGGTATGCAAAGCTATTTTTACCCATTTGGTAAAGTAACCAATGGCAACTAGGATAAAAGGGTGCTCTTTAAAGGCCCTAGGGGTAGTGGGTTTGATCATGCCCATGCCCCACAGAGAGAAATGCCATAGAGCCATCATGACATATAATAGTGATGGTAGGCATGGATTTTCCCTGAGTAGATTTGGCACTTGTGACATTTTTAGGATAGTCGATGCAATCTTTTTCAAGAGTCAAGTAATAATAACTAGATCTCATGACTTAACTTGCCATTCAGTGTCCATTGGTTTATGTACCATAGATTCCTTAATGGATTTATTCTAAGATTCTTTTAGCTTTGAATGCATCCACAGTAGAATGATATTTTGTCCTAGCCTTTCTTATAAAAAATCCCATTGTCTAGAACAAAGTTCGCAGCCATTCTCTAGATGGTTTTCTTATCATTTTCGGTAACATATTTAGGATATTGTTGGTCCCTGACATACTAGATAATGTCATGGCCCATAATAGTCCATCATTTTCCTTATCTATGTTATAGTAGGGTGTCAAGGTTTCATGGATATTGATCTAAATAGGGGTGACATTTATTTCTTAGTTTACTTTGAACATTAATGCCAAAGCTACTAGAGCATCAATCATTTGGATTTCTTCTGGAGGCAAATGCGAGAAGTTGATTTCATTGAAGTTCTATTTTAATTTAGAGGTTAGCTTTTCATATTAGACTAGCTTAGCATCGTGGGTTTCATATTCTTCTCAAAGCTAATAAATACCAAGGCTGAATCTCGAAATACTTTAGAGTTTTATACCTCTTGGTAGTTTTGAGTCCCATGATGTAGGCTTCATATTTAGCTATATTATTGGTACAATCGAACTTCAATATGATGATGAAAAAGTAATAGTTTCCATTAGGTGAGATAAGAATTTCCCTGAGTCCATGCGCCAATGCATTTAAAGCTCTATCAAAGTACATTTTTTTGAGACTGGTTGCAATCGAAAGTGTCTTTTACCTCAGATATGTGCATCAAGTCTTCATCAAAAAATTCAAAGTCCAGAAATTGATAGTCATCCGTTGCTTGGCTTGCCAAGAAGTCAGCCACGGCACTACCTTTAATGGCTTTCTGGTTTACGTAGATAATGTCATACTCAAAGAGCAAGACTTGCCACTTTCCCAATCTCCCTGAAAAGGCAAAGGCTCGTATAAGTATGTGATAGGTTTAAGTTTGGCAATTAGCCATGTGGTATGGTATAGTATGTACTGTCTTAGCCTCCAAACAGTTTGAGTAGTTGTTTTCACACTTTATGAACTTATTGCTTAGATAATAGATAGCATGCTCTTTTTTTCCCAACTCGTTGTGTTGGCCTAATAAATAGCCATATACTTGTCAAAAATTGATAGATATAAGATTAGAGGCTGTTAAGGCACTGGTGCTAGAAGCACAGGTTTGACAGGTAATGTTTGACTTTATCGAAAGCTTCTTTGCATTCTCTATTCCATTTTTTGGGATTTTGTTTTCAAAGTAATCGAATGATCAGATCGCATTTGTTGGTCAGCTGAGATATAAACTTGGCTATGCATTTCAACCTTCCTAGGAAACTCTTTATTTCCTTTTGAGTGCAAGGAAAAGAAAGATTCTGAATGGCCTTGATTTTGTGAGGCCGACCTCTATTCTTATTTTGCTCACAATTAAGCCCAACAACTTGCCGAAGGTGACACCAAAGGTGCATTTAGCAGGATTTAATCAAGCACAACCATTTGAATAGTTTTCCTAGAGTGGCAACATGTTCACTCTTATTTGGTGATTTGGTGATCATATCATCGACATAGGCCTCTATTTCTTTGTGTATGAGATCATCAAATAATGTTACCATTTACCTTTGATAGGTTGCTCCGATGTTCTTGAGTTTTAAGGGCATAACTTTATAGCAAAAAATGCCCTACGTGGTCACAAAAGTGGTTTTTTCCATGTCCTCAGGTGCTATTTTGATCTAATTGTAACCTAAAAATCCACCCATGAAAATAAAACAATGCATTTATGGTGAAGTTGTCTACTAGGTTGTTGATTTGGGATAAAGGGAAGTTGTTTTTCATGCTGGCCTGGTTTAAATTCCTGTAATCTACACACATCCAGACCTTGCTACCCTTTTTAGGGATCGGGACTGTATTGGCTAGCCATTCAGGATACTTGGCTACCTTGAGAAATCCTACTTCAAATTTCTTTTTCACTTCCTTTTTGGTCTTTAGAAGCATCTTCGGTTTCATTCTTTTAAGTTTTTATTGTATAGGCTTGCATTCAGATTTAAAGGGAAATTTATGGACTATAATGTTGGTGTATAATTCAAGCATGTCTTGGTAGGACTAGACATGCACATCTCAAAATTCTTGGAAAAGGTTTATCAATTCGGTTTAAGTTGATGGGTTTATGGATGTTCATATCTTAGCTTATTTTTTAATCTTTCTTTGTTTCCTAAGTTTATGGTTCAATAGGTTCTTCATAAGGTAGGATCTATTTTTTTCTTGTTTAATTAATCTCAACAAGCTTGGGGGTACGGGACTCTCCTTAGAATCCCTTAGAGGCTCGACCTCACCAAAGTAGATTGTTTGCTCAAAATTGATTCTTGAGATCTCAGTATGGATATTCATGTCACTTTCATCCAGGAACTTGAGAATATAGAACGAGAATAGTATAGGCAAAAAAAGTATATAGAAAAAGGTCTAAGAGTTAGCTAAAAAATGAGAATGGACACAAAAAATAAAATGCATAATGCTTAGTCACTTTCATTGATAATACTTGATAAAAAAGTGCCCATACAAAGTATCCTACAATGCGCTTGGGCAAAAGCATGTAGGTTTAGTTTATAGCATTACTTTGAAACAAACTTTAATAGTACATGGATCTCAATTTCTATCCAAACACTTGGAACAAATACTGGAAAGCATAGACTGGCCTTATGGTTCATTGCTTACGTCCTTGGCTTATCGATTTCATTGATGGAGAAATCCCCATACGCTTTGTCCTCCTAAATGGAAACTTTCTCGAAGTGGCAAAAACATTATTGGTTCATGTCCTATGTCTTGGCCTAATAGGAAAGCCATCCTCTTTTCATGATTTCTCTAAGCTTGCCTTTTTTCTTCTGTGTATTAGGCTTGGATCGCAAACCTCTTTCATTGATCTAGTTAACAACTTTCAGGGCTCTAGTAGTTCCCTAAAGATGTTTTCCAAGTCCCTTTCTAACCTAGGCACCTTTATTGATGGTTAACTTTAGACCTTTATGGGTACTCCTCGATAAGTGAGGCTTTTCTTTGACATAAGTGTCATTGACAAACTCAAAGGACTAAAACTAGGATTCTGGGACATTTTCATCAAGTTTGATATACAATGTGTCAGTTAAGGTAGCATTAATAATGTCTTCATCTCTTCCAATACTGACAACTTTTTTTCTTAATGATGAATTTTAACTTTTAATGCAGTGATGATGGTACTGCCTCTGCAGAGTGAATCCTAGGCTTTCCTAATAGGCAATTATATGATATAGCAATGTCTATCACGTGGAAGTATACTACATAAGTGCATGGACTGACTTGGAATGGAATGGTGATGTTTCCATGAAGTCTCTATTAGTCTTATCAAACACTCTCACAATTGTGTGACTATTCTTGATATGAAATGCGTCATAGGGAGCTTGTTCAAGCAAGATATGGGCACTACATTTAGAGTTGACTTGTTATCACTGAGAATCTTGGGCAATATGCTGCCTTTGTTATAGGTGTGGAGAGCTTTTTAACTTCCTTTTTCTCCATGAAAGATTTTATCATCATGGAAAGATATATAGTTGTCAACAGTGATGTTGCTTACTAAGCAATCCAACTACCCTATCGGGATATTAGAAGGGACATATGCTTTATTCAAGACCTTAAAGAGAGCATTCATGTGAGCTTTGGAGTTCAACAATAGTGATAGCATAAATATCTTAATGGGTTGTTCAACTGATCGATGATGCTATATTCGTTGTGCTTCATAAACTTAAAAAATTATGTAGTTTTTTCTCATTCATTGTCTTTTTAACAGCTATCAGATCTGATTCTTTGGTTATAGACTTTGGTGTTTGAGGGATAGGAGTAGTGTTCATTTTTTAGTTTCACTTCGTAATGGAGCTAGGGCATAACATCTGTCACTCTTAGTTAGGTGGCTTACCACTGAAAGTTCAATGTTAGTTGCTTTCTGGCTAGATTCTCTAGAGATTAAAGTTTTAAGGTGATTAAAGTTTTAATTTTGTACTTCTAGGGAGCCACTTTGTTATCTTTTATAAAGGAAAGGGGATGGAAGCTAAATGACAATCTTTAATATGGGTTAAATAGTTGTAACTTTGATACTAGTTTGATTGTCAAAGAAGACCAATGGCCTCTCAACCTTTTAGGGAGGATTCTTCTCGTCCCTTTTTGTAGCGTTAATAGATAGTATCGCATTTGCTAACTTAATGAGGGAGGTTTGCTTTTTATCATAGTTTAATGCTACCCAAATTCATCATTATTTGGACCATGGCAAGGAATTCTTTGCATATTTGAAGAATATGATTATAGATGGCATGGAAGTCACAAAAGTTAGTGGACCTCTTTTTTGTCTTTTTGACCTCGTTGACTAATTCAACCTGTACTAAGATTTGCCAAACCATGTTCATTGGCATCTTGACTTCTTCTATGTTCTTTATGATCTCACAGTAATTTTCAATTCCCATTCCATTCATAGTTGATTCAATATGAGCTTAGAGTGAATTGGCTCTGATACTGGGTTTCAGCCATTATTAAACCTTAATTCTTTCTTTTCCCTTGCCTTTGAAAGTATCTTTTTGGGCCAAGCCATTTTTCATGGCCTTATCGATCATTCTACATAATACGACTACATCTACTAAGTTCTTCGAGATGCTTTTTACTATCTTATCATAATAAGGCACTTATAATGTGCCAATGAATCTAACAGCCATCTCTTTCTTTGCCAACAAGGGAATCTAGGTGGCCTTTTTCATCCACATCTAAGCATACTACTTGAAACTTTCATCGGCTCTCTTTTCCATGTTTACGAAAAAGAGGCAATTCAAAACCCAGTTGAACATAAGTCCCTCTTCATCTACGATAATAATAGATGGGCTAATGTCTTCATCTTGTTCTTCATAAAACTTAATTTCAAACCAATCCGTCATCCCTTGAACCATCTCAAAGAAATATGGGCAGTGTTACAAAATGTGCCCTTAGCTACAGTGGTAGCAAAAAGATTCAATGGTTTCTTCATTCTGGTTTTCAACATCCAACACTATTCTAGCCTTTTACAAAATCTTGTAATGCCCTACTCATTAGTGTCTTGACTTTTCTAATGCTTGTTTTAACCTAGTAACTTATTCCATTGATTACCATATTCACTTTTGGCTCTGCATGGTTAGGAAGTGGATTAGCTCCAATATTAGGTCCAGGCCCTTGTTTAACCTTAATCACACTTTTTTCTAACAGACTCTGCACTTTCTTTTTGAACAAGGTGCAATTCCCAATAGAGTGGTCTTATGCTCCAGCAAGGTGCTCGCAATAAGCATTCTCATCGTACCATTTGGGATATGAAGGTGATCTCAAGTTTATGAATACTAAGGCCACTAGCTGACTAGCAAATAGTCGAGAATAAACTTTTTTATAAGAGTGTAGGGGTGGATCAAAATTTTGTCTTTCACAAGCCTCTTATTGATTTAAGGGCTCTTACATTGTTTAGGTTGTGAGGTTGTGCATTCTGAGTGATGTTTTGAGTGGGATTCAGTAGGAAGCTCATTGTTGAGGTATACTAGTAGAATAGACTGGTTGTGGCATTAGTAAGAAAAGGTTCAAGTAGTGAAGTTAGCGAGATTTTGGCTAACAATATTCACTGGTTTCTCTTTAACCTTGGTTTTTGACTTTTTGGTTGAGCTGGATGATTTCTTCATGATATCTTACCATTTTTATAGCATTATCAATTATCTCTTCTGAGATAACCATGTTCGTAAAATTCTTTATTGCATTACTGACTAGTTTCTCATATTAAGAATTTTGAAGAGTATTGGCAAACATAGCTGTCATTTACTTCTCAATCAGAAAAAGGTGGACTTGAATGGCTTTCTCTCTCCGTCTTTGGGCATATTTTCTTTTTATGTTTATGAGGCACAATCGATCTGTAGCCTAATCGATTAGGTACCCATATTAATTAAAGAAAATGCAAGTTAGATCTGCCCATGTCTAAATTCTTAAGTATGAAGCCTACATACCAATGGATGACTACTCCAATTAGGCTATCTTGGAAGCAGTGAATTAACAATTTCTAGTTCTCCTCATATCCACCATCTTGTGGCAATACATGTGAAGATAGGCAGTAGGGTCTGTAATCTCATTATTTTTTTCAAAACCTGATACCTTAAATTTTGGTAGGTTGATGAGATTGAAAACCAACCCCAAAAATTTGACGTTTATAATCTCTAATTTTTTGCTACCTTTGATGGCTTAGAGGCACTTTTCCAATAACTGATATTTCTTTAAGTCTTCATCAGTTTCAAAAGACCTCTTTACTTTTTCTTACTTCACTTGTTCATCAAGATCTGAGAACGTAGGTCTTCCTAGTGAAGAGCATGCACCCTAAAATCCTTGAACTGATAAAGTGCATTGAATAAATGGCTGAGTCAATAGGATTAGCGCTGTAGGAGAACTATTCATGCAATGCCTTTCATAAGCATTATTAAGTGTTGGTGGCTTCAGTACCATCATTTATAAGCATTAGTGGCTTTAGTACCACCATTCAAGTTGCTTTCAAGATTGACTAGTTCTTTCTCACTTAATAGTGCTTGTTTGCTATTTCTCTTTTTAAACCTTAGACAATAGCTTAGTTACTTCAGCAATCTGAGTTATACATGAGTTTCAATCATCCAATACAAGCTTAATGGCCATTTTTCATGGCTTTTTGGCATTTGTAAATGTTATATCGATGACAATAGTAGGTACCATGTTTTAGAGCACTTTGCACTTTAGACTATTGTCAAAGTAGACTTTTATGATATGCCATGAGTATCTTTAACTAGATGTTGGTGAGTATGTAATTATGATAGTAGGTGGCTATGAATGAATGAACAAAGCAATAAAAGAATTGGGTTAGTTATACAAATGCAAAAGGGACAATTGAATTAAATGACAGCTTCATCGATAGAATCTTTCATAAAGCAACAAAATAATTTGATTTACATTCAAAAGTGCCTAGCACAGTTACATTGCTTGATCATATGTTCCAAGAAATATAGTAGCTCTTGTTCATAGTGTTTGATAGGTGCGATATCTTGTCTCAAAGACCTGGCTGCCTCGATCATGTCATCCACCTCTACTTAGGCTGCTTAAATTTGCTTGGTGAGATAGCGATGATGGTCCTGGTAGTTTTGATGTGCCTAATTAACCATTTGTTACTATTCTTGCTTTCATAGCTTTAAACCTCTCAATAGCTACTCAATGTGGTTTTTATGAGTTTGCAAGGATTATTCCAAGTCATGGATTCTAAGTGCCAAGACTTCATTCTCAACCTTGTTTGCTTTCAAATCTTGTACTCGGGTGTCTAGGCATCCATTCTTTCTTTGGTAAGTTAATAAGAAGGCATAGGTTCTTGCAAGCTTCTCCTTATTGACCCTGGCCTTTTTTTCCATCATTATAGCTCTCTTTTTTGGGTAGCAATCTTTATCACCCACTCAGTTGATGACTTACCAAGGTGCCTAGACTTGCTTGCATTACTAAATGCCACGTAGTCTTTCACCAGACTCTGAAGATCCTCCTTAAAATGGTTTCTTTCTTTAACAACTTAGTTTATTTCCCCATCCTAAAGAAAGATGTCCGTTTCCAATTGACTCTTTTCTTCCTTTAAATGGATGATTTCCTTGGAGAAGGTTTTGTTTTCTTGTTCAAACTCATGCTTGAGCAATTCAATATCAAAAGGAAATTCACCAATTAATACTTGTGATGTTTTAACACCAAATCGGGGTAAAGCATTATTGATGTGATGGATTCTCCACTTGTCATATCTTGGAGTCATACTACTTCCTCTTCAATGCCTCTACATATAGCAGGTTTGCCTCCAAGCATGGAAAGTTAGCTAAACTTTTGACTTGTAGTTAGGCTTGCCATAATCAAAATCGCATTACTCAAGGTTTTGGATAAAACGGATGAATTATTAGCACTAAAATTGTTAAAGGACTAGAATAGGTGCATAGCTTGTGCTGGCATATAATCCTATAAGTGGCACATAACTGTAATCTCCATATCGGTATATGATTATTTGGGGTGAAAAAAAAAGGCCTTCCACACCACCTCTTCTCCACTGAGTTCTCAAAATTTTTGGATCCATTGCTCGTCAGAATTGTCTTGAGGCCATTCGTTTTCAAGGACCTTGTAGATAAGGCTGAAGTTAGGCAAGAAATTGTATAAAATTATCTTTTCTTCAAGATGAAGGTCATTGCTGAGCCAAATATGAAGAAGTAGGGCACATCTAATAAATCAACTTGCCTTTATTTTCTTATAAAAATTAAGGGCTCGAATAGTCTAAACAATAATAACGAGTGCGAGGTTGATATTGCAACATAATCAAGAAAAGAAGTCTACCACCGCTACCTCCACATAACCTAGAGTCTTTAAGGATATGACCAACTCGTATATTGCCAAAGCATAGACATCTTGAATTTTTTTTTATCTAATGCAATCAACATCGCTTCTTTCAGACTAGCCCAAGAGATACACTCACTATTCCATTTTTTCTTGACATGGTCCTCGATTCATGACTGTGTGGCTCCAAGAATTTATGCTAACCTTTTCTTGAAAGTTGGAGGTTACATAGATTTGCAATATACCTTACTAGACTTAGCCCTTTTGATATTGAGCAATGTCATATATTCATCGATTATGGGAACCAAATCTTCCTGATTGAATCTAAAACATTGATATGCCAAATTCTAGAATTGATGTGCTACTTACAATAGGCTAACATCTAAACAGACTTAGAGTAAGAGGGCTATGTCTTAATATCCTTTCATAAAGGATTCCCTTTCAGTATTGTTTCAACTAGCCCATATATGCTTCAAATCTTGCTATCATTCTAGTGGTGCTACATCTTGACCCTTTCATTTATTATCGAGGCATACCTTATTTGAGAATGTCCTTATCTTCATGCTGCCAACGTTTCGACCATGCATATCCACCATTTGAGTCTCCAACAATTATTCCAATAATTACATATCCGATTTGACCTATGGACGAATATGCAAGCATACGTTTCATACTTGTTTGAGTAATAGCAATGAGATTCCCCAATATCATGCTAAGAATAGCTAGGATTTCTAGAAGAAGATGCCATTCGTTTGATGAGAAATAAAGAGGAATATCAAAAATTCGAGTGGCTAAAACCGAAGCAGCTACTTTCGAAGTAACTAAACTTCTTCAAAAGACTTTAAAATAGAAGCAAATTGTTGCTCCATGATAGACCCATTTCTGAACACTAAAACTATAGCCAATTACCCTATGATGATGATTATGATGTTATAATGCATGCATCAATCACAAATAAAAATGAAATAGGTTAGTGACTAATCAAAGTAATACAGACAAGACATAAAAAAAGTTAATAAATCATGAAACTTCCTTATATAATAGGTGTTACGGAGCCTAGTGGCAAACCATATGTGCATACAGATAGCATATGGCATGTCCAGATAAAAAAATTACCCTCGTAGAGATGATGTGGTACCTAACAGGGGTAAAAATAACTGACTACATGGTGACATTTGTTCATCACCATTTGCTGGAAATATGTGTTAAGCTATCATTTAGACAGTCTAACGAATTATTTGGTTTAAATAACCTTATTTCTTATGGTATGCAGCCTTATAAGTGGTGACATTTGCTTGGTACCACCAACTTATTGATGAGAGTTAGTCGTTAATTGATAGCATAACGGCATGCCTCAGTGAAGTAAGTAAGATGTCTTTTAAGGCATGAAGTAGTGAGTGTAGGGGACAATATTCATTCATTATTGCCTACGTGACTACGATAAATAGGAGTAAAAGTAAAAAATGTTTCCACAAGTGTTCTCATTCTCTAGGTTATTCTAGTAGCATTTTAGTATGGTTTGAAATGGTTAGGCTCATATTGCTTGCTATATGGTTTTAAGTTGATGCCTAAATCAATATCTGAATTGCTTTTCCATCTAATAAAGACAATCGAGGCACCCTGATCCTAGACCATCGCAGGCTTCATAGAACGAGTTTGATCTGGTGATGTATTTCCCTATACAAATGCAGAGGGGTACTTACGAGAGACATAGATAATTTACAGCTTGAAAAGATGTTGCTATTCTTGTATGGAGGTGTACTCATGAAGGTAGATAGCTCACTTCCTCCTAATAATTGGGCCCCTAATCTTACCATAAAGTTTGGCAGAAATCGAATGCAAAATGCAACTACATGGCGTGTCTCAGGGAAATAATCAAACTTTTCATTTACCCCATGTTGCCATATTTATGAAATCAAAATGTATTCGGAAGCAAGACTGTTCCTGACAAATAAGCTAAAAAATCACAAAAAGCAAGACCTTAGTAAACAAAGATAAAGGGAATTATTAGTAAATAATAATTAAAAACCTAGAAAGCAAAGAACCAAATAAGAGATGGCTAGTTGTAGACCTAACTCTTTAATTTATCCCCAGTGAAGCCACCAAGCTATCGTGACATGCCCTTACCCAACATTATGCTAGCACTAATCAAAAGAACGGTGATGTACATGACTTAAAATAGGAATTGGCCTTTGAGTTATCCCTTGATCGGGATTTGAACTCAGCGTGATATGGTGATATCGAGGAGAGGTTATTTGGACGTATTACTCATCCAACTAGTCTTGGGTGGCCACTATGAAATGGCCAAAGATTTGGAGTCACCACTTATCAATTTAGGCTAGGTATATCGGATGCCTATTGAAAATAATATTCTAAGTTACAAAACTCAAAACGTCAATTTTAGGGTCTACACGGTCCAAAGATTTGTTGGTTTGGTTCAGCAATTAGTTATGTGTGGGGAAATATTAACACCCTATGACACCAGAAATTGATATCATCTAATCGTATATTACTTAGTTTTTGGTTTTCTTGATTTTAACTTATCATTATTTTGATATAATCCCTTTTTATGCATGCGTTTTGTATAAAATAATTTCGAGTTTTAAAGAAAGATTGAATCTCACATGCGCCTCATGGAGGTGTGAAACACTAAGATTTTGGACCAAAATGATCATCGGATTCAACCTCGAAAATTAGATATTTCATCTTAGGCGCTAGAGAGATACTAACATAGAATGCCACCTTGTAATTTTTTTTTTCAAAATATTATGAAAAACATGAATGCAAAATGAACACCATAAAAGGAAACATGTTAATAAGACAAAAAGGAAAATAATAAATATCGTATAAAAATAAACACACAAGGTAAAAAAAAGGGAAAGGGAAGGGATGATAAAAATGTATCTCGTAATTATCTTCGATCATTAAGAAATAACAACAGTGATAATCTTAAAACGTGTTTAGACTCAGTAGTTATTTAAGGTATGAAAAAAAGGTTTGGATTCAAAAGTCCGAGGATGTCCGAGAGAGAGAAGAATTTAGATTTTGATCAAAGTTTGAAAGGCAGATTGTAGTATCCCCTCGCAAAAAGGGTTAGAGTGCCCCTAAAGATATAAATTTCAAAAATTGTGAGGTTTTAGTATCCCCTCGAAAAACGAGGGTTGGAGTACCCCTCAAGGATTGGAATTTCAAAAAAGGTGGGGTTATACTGTCCCTTTGAAAAATAAGGTATGCCAGAGTGTCCAAAACAGAAAAAGTTTGATATTTTGATTAAAGTGTGGAAAGCAGGGTTATAGTATCCCTTTTTGAGAAGGTGAGATTGTAGTATTCTTAAAAAGTTTGATTTTGATTAAAATTTTAAAGAGTGGGGTTATAATGTCCCTTCTGAAAAGATTTGATTTTTTTTATTCAAATTCGAAAGGTAAGGTTGTTGTGTTCCCTTGGAAAAGCGAGGTTGGAATATCCTTAAAAGTGAAAACTTTTATGAATTTTGATAAATCAAATGTTTTTTATGAAAATATTTTTTTAATTTTGGGCCTTGATCTAAAGTTAGCAAGAGGTTGACACATACCCTTAGACTACACAAGGTTGGTCGGACTCATTAAAAGGCATCCGAATACCTTGGAAGGTGATTTCAAAAAAAAAAATCATTGAACTTTGATGAGTGTCCAAAACATGGGACAACATCGTGCTCATCCATAATTTATTTCGAGCTCATCCAAAGGCTTTGAAGGGTAAAGGAGGTACTATTGGAAAGGTGATTTGATAAGTGTTAATATAAAAATATTCCATAAATTTCAAAAAATCACTTTCTAGGTGGAATTACTTTTTAAAGTTGAAGTTGTTCTAGTATTGACAGCACGTATAGGGGAAATGGTGTGATGGAATTTTAAAAATCACTTTGCACTTTAGAATCATTAAATCGTAAATGATAAATTTTTCAAGCCATAATCGCGGTGCTGCCAAGGTAAAAACAATGTGTTATTCAATTTTTCAACTTTTTTGATGTTAAACTTTACAATCAGTATTGCCTTGACCAAGCACTTTAATTAGCACAAGCCAAGATCAAATGAGATATGTCTCCTCATATTGCTTGGGGTGATGAATCCTCTTTAGACCATTCATCCACCTTTAGTATACTTCATTCATACCCAAAACCACCCTATCTTTGGCATTCATCCTTGTGGACCCATTGATTGATATACTAAATAGTATATCTCTTAAATCCTTACACTAAATTATGGTTGTTGTTATGTATAGTAGTAAGCAAGGGTCGTATCCACAGAGATTATTGTCAATTTATAACCTATTGATGCAAAACTTATAATCTAATATATGACCAAACAAATTACAAGGACTTTAAGAAAATAAACTAAACTATGATTAGGGGTTGATTGTATTGAGATGCAAACAAAATAAGATACATAAAACTAAAAGTAAAACTAAGGTTTAAGAAAAAAGAATTTTATATATAACAATTAACAATAATGATAAAAAGTATAGTTAAGGAATCATTCACCACCTCTAAACATAAATTATGAATCTATATCAAAATTATCTCCAATTATCTTTTGAAACTATCAAACGTAGATAGCAACAAGCTTTGCTACCCCAATCTTCCCTTAGTTTGTCATTAAATAGAACAAGTTCTCTATTTAGTTCTTAACTATTAAATAACCTAGAATAAGCTCTCTAGATTTAATTTAATAGAAGCTTTAAGAAAGATAAGTTGATTTAAGCAATAAACACACAAGCTTGGATAATTTAACTTGGGTTGTGTTCCACATTGCAATCAATGAAAAATTGACTATAATCATTGATTAAAAACTGCTACTAATGAATAGGAAAACAAGACAATTACGGATCAAGATTTCTAATCTAATTATAGTTAACTATCAAGATCTATTTAGTTGTGCACCTAAACAAATCAAAATAACAACCATAAACAATTTTATGGAAGAACATAAGCAATCTCTACAGATAATTTCTGAATAATTCTAAAAATCAATTACAAAGTCATGTCTAGGGCTTTGAAATCACCCTTAACCATAAAAGAATTTAGTTACACATGCTTGATGTGTTCAAGAATATATTCATAAGAAAATTTTAGCAAGAGAAAAGAAAAAGAAAAGAAAGAAAGAAAGAAGAAACTCATATATGGTGGCTGGTTATAGTCTCCTTCTCATCCTTTTAGTCTTTTCCTTGTTCTCTCTTCCTATTTCTCCTTATTGTGTTCTTAGCCTCCTTTTGATTTTGATTTTTTTTCTTTGAATGCCAAGGTTAAGTCTATATTTATAGAGATTGAAAACCCTAGGTTGGAGAATCCTATTGAAAGTAGGAAATCTGGATGCCACTTTCAAAGCAAATTTGGTTGACCAATTTTGATGCTTTTAAGGCAAGCATCTGCTTATTACTTGGAGTGGAAGAATTAAGCTTTTACTATAAAATCTAATCTTTTTTACTCCAATATCTTCTTCCATATTTGTGATTATATTATTTTAAGCTCATTAACGTTCTCACTAACAAGTTTTCTCCAAGATAAATCTGAAATTGGAAAATAAACATAACTAAAATAAAGATAGAAAACATAACAAAAACTAAGAATAGAAAGTGTATAAATATGTGATTTATGAACTTATCAAATTTCCCCACACTTAGGTTTTGCTAGTCCTCCAGCAAAACAAAATAAAAAGAAAGAATGTAATAAAATCTATCTAATCCGATTTCATAGGAGATCACAGTGACACTTTGCACGTGACATAATAGGTGTCCCTAGTGGATGAGTCCCTAGTGGACGAGTTTATCTCGTGAGGGCTTAACAAAATGATACACACTAACATTGAAGATGTAACAAAAATTGAAATAGACTAAAATAATTACTCCTAATCATTTTAATAGAAATCGAAGACAAGAATTGAATAAGTCTTATAAACTAGTCACTAGCTTAAAAAATTTCACAAAGAATCATGCTTGATTTTTATTGTTTTGTTAAGCCAACATTAATATGACATATCTTAATCAAAATAGTGCACATTCAAAATTAATCTTAACTTTTCACATGGGATACTCTCATGATTTTCACTTTTTATAGTATTAGTAAAGTGTATACACTCCAATCAATCTCACGAAAACAGTCTTACCATCTGCTTGCTTGTCCACCTATTCTACGCTATTAAGAACATACTCTATGAATCAAAAGGTCTTTGTTCAAGTTTGTAATTGGGTTATAGGGTATAATTAAAAGAAAAGTTTATAAGGAAATCATAAATAATTCCAAAAAATTAGTAGAGCAAAACATAAACAACTAAAGTATAGCATCCTATTGGCATTTCATTCTCAATATATTGTACTCCACTAAGGCTTCATATCTTGGACTTCAATGCACCATCGACATCCTTTGTTTTTTTTTTCTTTTTTTACTCTTTTATTTTTGTTTTTCTTTTTTATTTTGAAAGAAGGGTTGCATGATACATTAGTACAAACAAGTTTGAGTAACCTTTTTTATCTACTAAACAACATTCCATAAACAATAAGACTTTTGCAAAAACGATTCTGTTAATCTTCAAACTCAACAAACATGAACTCTAACAATATAAGATCCCACAGCTTGCTTTACTAATCTCTTGGAATTAGGGTAAGTATTTGTTTTTTGAGTTAAAGAGCAAAGTGGATGAGTTTCCCAAATAAAAAGGCTTATTTAGCTTAAAGGGCTATATAGTGGATACATTTGGGGGTAGATAATTTGGCTTTAGTGGTATTAATCCTAGTGCCTCAATCATATCCATGTCATCACATGTCTAAAGATAGTGCCAAATGGTTTAAAGCAAGTTCTAGAGAAACATGTAATCATAAGAACAAACAAGAAAAAAATTGGATTGATATGCATAATGTACCACTCATATAGGCTCAAAACTCACAATGAAGTGTATACAAGTCGATCTTAAGTCTAAACATGCTTTTTTTCTTAATCAACATATCATATTAACATTGGTTTACGAAGAATCATGTTTTAGGCTTAATTCTCATGAGAATTCTTTTCACTAATGTTCTAGGTTTAGACCTATTCAATTCATAACTCATCATTGCATTGGAAGAACTAAAAGAAAATTTTAACTTAGGACTCAAAACAAAAACCAAAGAAAGAAAAAATTTAAGACAAAACATGCTTATTAAAGTTAAACCAAGACTAAAAAGAGCAAAAGGAAAATCCTAAATCTTTCCCTAAATGAAAAAAGTAGGTGCATAAGAGTAAAAAGATATAAACAATAAAAGATAGAGAGGAGGAGAGCAAAAAGTAAGAGAAGAGTAAAAGGTATTACATGCTCTCTATCTATTAGGTCGCCTCCTAATAATTGCTTGGTTTAGTGCTCTCCATACGTTAGTATATTTTGGCTCGTAGAGTGGTACCTCTTTTACATCATACATTATGAAGTTCTTACAACATGGCTTTAACCTATGTCTATTCACTTTAAACACCTTATCTGTCTTCTTGCGTTTTAATTTCAACTACACCATGAGGGAAAACATTAGTTATATAAAAGGTCCTACCCACGAGAATGTAACTTACCTAGAAATAACTTAAGGCATGAGTGGAATAGAAGAACTTTTTTCCTAAGTATAAAGCTTTTTCTTGATATCATTTTATCATGGAAAACCTTGATCTTTTCCTTGTAAATCTTAAAGCTCCTATAAGCATTATTTCTTATCTCTTCAAGTTCTTGAAATTTAAGTTTCCTTTGAATGCCTGCTACATCCATCTCCATGTTGCATTACTTCATTGCCTAATATGCCTTATGTTCTAATTTAACCTAGATATGGCATGGATTGCCATAGACCAACCGATAAGGACAGATACCAATGGGCATCTTATATGCTATTTGATAACCTAAATTGCATCTCAAGGTGTGGACTCTAATCCTTTTGATTTAGGTTAACTATTTTTTCAAAGATGGATTTCACTTTTTGATTTTATACTTCAGCTTGTCTACTAGTTTGTGTATGATATGCAATGGAGACCTTATGCATGTATTATATTCCCTTAAAAAAGCTTCCAGAACGCTATTACAAAAGTGTCGACCTGTATCGCTGATCATAGCCCTAGGTGTTCTAAACCTAGTAAAAATATTAGACTTCACAAAATCTACTACTTTAGAGTCATTAATTCTAGTGGATTTTGTTTCCACCCACTTTAAGACATAACCAACAATAAGTATAACGTAAAGATTACCAAAAGAAGACTGGAAAGGTTTTATGATATCACTACCCTATACATCAAAAATTTCTATGATAAGTATAGGACATTGAGGCATTCGATTTATAGCACCTAAGTTACCTATTCTTTGACAATGATCACAAGACTTGCAAAAGAGGCATGAGTCTTTAAACATTGAAGGCTAATAAAATACACAATCAAGTACTTTCAATGCTATACCTTTTTTATCCAAAATGCCCTCCACATGTATGAGAATGACGAAAGTTTAATATAGAAAGAAATTTAGTTTTGGGTATACACTTTCTTGTAAGTTGATTGGAATAATGCTTCCAAAGATATGGATCATCCTAAAAGTAATACTTAGCATCACTTTTGATCTTGTCCCTTTGAGCTCCAGTCAATTTTTTTTGCAACTTCTTGGTGGCTAATGGTTAAAAATGTCTGCATACTAAAGGGTTAACACATAAATTGAAAAGATTGCTCATTGAGAAAGTTTTCTTATAGTGGAATTGCATCCTTTTTATGAATTAAATAGCTAAAGTGGTCTGTAACGAAGTTTTCACTAACCTCTCTTATCTTCTATTTCCAAATCAAACTCTTGCAAGAGGAGTATCCACCTAATTAGACTTGGTTTTACATTGTGAGCAAGTACCTGAAAGCTGCATGATCATAATAAACAGTTACTTAGTACCAATCAAATAAGAACAAAATTTCTCTAAAGCAAAAATAATTGCTAAGAACTCTTTTTCAGCTGTGGAATAGTTAAGCTATGCAGCATTTAGAGTGTGAGAGTTGTAATAAATAATGTGTGGTGGTTTGCCAATCTACTGTGCCAAAACAGCTCCGACAACATAGTCACTTGCATCACCATGATCTCAAAGGGTAAATTTTGACTTAGTGGTTGGATCACGGGTGCTGAAGTCAAAAGCTCTTTTAATGTCTTGAATGCTTCTTTGCATTTACCATTAAAGTGGAAGGGCATATTCTTCTGTAACAACTTGCATAGAGGCAATTCTATTTTTGAAAAAATCATTGATAAATCTATTATAGAAGCGAGCATGACTAAGAAAAAAATGAAAGTCTCACACACTTGTGGGAAGTAGCAAAGAACGAATAAGGTCTGGCCTAGATTTATCAACTTCTATTCCCTTAGAAAAATAACATGACATAGAACTATACCTTGATTCACCATAAAATAACTTTTTTCCTAGTTTAACACAGGGTTAGTTTCCATTCATCTTTCAAGCACAAGTGTTAGATTGTCTAAACATTTATCAAAAGAACCCATATAAACACAAAAATATGCTAACTTTTGGAATGTGGTTGATACACTAAAAGGACCAAATAGCATGTGTTGGTAGCATATGTCCTAAATGGGCATGAAAAGATTATCTTTTTTTAATCCCCTAGAGCAATGACAACCTAATTATAACTTGAATAACTGTCAAGAAAACAATAATGAGAATGACTGGCTAACCTTTTAAGCATTTGATCAATAAAAGGCAAATGAAAGTTGTTTTGTGAGTTAACAAATTTAGTTTGCATAGTCAATGCAAACTCACGGCCCTGTTTGAACCCAAGTGGGAACAAGCTTACTATCTTCATTCTTCACAACATTGATGCCAAACTTCTTAGGAGCCACTTGTATTGGGCTTATCCACTTGCTGTCTGAGATTAGATATATCACCATAAAATCTAAGAGCTTTAGTGTCTCTTTTTTCACAACTTCCATCATAGAAGGATTTAATTGACATTATGCTTCTCTTATTGGTTTTAATCCTTCCTCTAACAAAATTTGGTGCATGCAAATGGACAGGCTTATTCCCTTGATGTCAATAATTGTCCAACCAGTTGCCATGTTATGATCTCTAAGCACACGAATGACTTTTTTTTTCTTGTAATGGTGTCAGTTCTTTAGCAATGATAACTAGTAAGGTGTCATTCTCACCTAAGAGCATGCATTTTAAATGATCTAACAGTGGTTTTAATATCAGGATTAGGGCCTACACAATCAAAGGTATAAGTTTCTTACAAGATAGAGGCAAATTGATAAATGAAACACCAAACCTTTCATCATAAGTGACAAAGTGTGTAGAAATGCCAAACCTCCTTTATATGTTCACTCAATGCTGACTTCTCTTTTGGTCTTTTTAGATTTCTCCATCCTAAGATGCTTACTTATGACTACTTCTAAACTATCTTCACTATTTCACTCTAAACCTTGTTGCACTAAAGAACCAATAACATTTACTACAAAGACCGAGTGTAAGTCACTGGGATACCTCATGGCTTCAAAGATATTGACACGAATCACCTCACCATTAAATTCTATAGTAAGGTTGTCGTCATGATTATTTATCTTTGTTCTAATTATTTTTGGAAATGATTTTTCTAATAAAGTTAGGATTGCATTAGAGGATGCCTCATCTTCCATTTCAAAAACATAAAAATAAATAGGAAAAACCAATCAATTATCCTAGATAAAGACATCATACATAACTCCTTTTAGATATGCATTAGAATGATCAGCGAATTGTATAATAACTCTAATTTCCTCCAATGGTCCAAGATTTAAGGAAGCATAAATAGAGTATGGCATGAAATTAATCGATGCTCCTAAGTCTAACATAGTTTGTTTAAATCTAGTGTTACTGATTGTACAAGTTATAGTGAATGTACTTGGGTCCTTAGACGTAGGTAGGAGTTTTCTTTGGTGAATTACAAAGACATTTTCCCTCAGTCTTACCTTTTTATTACCTTTTAGCTTCTGTTTAAATGTGCATAACTCTTTAAGGAATTTGATTGAATGAGACACATGTTTAATGATATCCAACAAAGGTATGTTCACTTGTACCTTATGAAAAGTTTCTAGAATCTCTTTCTTTTGTTTCTATTTTTTAGATTCTGCAAACCTGCTTGGAAATGATAAGGGAGTAATATAAGAAAGGATGGAAAGTTTAAGGTTTACCTTAGTAGATGGCATGTCTCGCTATGATGATGCATCAATGTTTTCTTCATGCTGGACAACACTTTCCTTAGTTGGCACCAATGTGGCATAGTAAGTGGTGTCTCAAGTTCTTTTACACTTTTTAAAGTCATGGCACTTGTATTTTCACTAGGATTCACAATAGTTTAAGAAGGTAACTTACGTGAATCCTTTGTCTTCAATCAACTCACTGTTGTAGCCAACTGCCCTACTTGATTCTCCAAGCTTTGGATACTTGCCCTCGCTTCATGTTGAAATTGCATAGTATTAGTTGCATGGGTTTTAACAATGTCTTCCAAGAACATACTTGAGTTTGGTAGACCTAATTGTTGTTGAGCTTGATATGGATATTACATCCTTTATTGAAAAGCTGATGGCCGGTTAGGAATAGAGTAAGAAGCAACTTGGTATTGATTCCTTGCAGCTTCAAAAATCTTATCAACTAAAGCTTCTCCACTTGTAGCATCAATCATGCTACGCTCCATAGGCATGTGACCTTCATAAAAATATTGGATTAAAAGTTGTTTACGTACATGATGATGTGGACAACTTGCACATAGATTCTTAAATCATTCCTAATATTCATACAAAGATTCTTTATTGCACTATCGAATGCCACATATTTCTTTCCAAATATTAGTAGCCTTACATGCGGGAAAATGTTTCCCAAGAATAATATTTTCATCTTATTCCATGTCGTGATGGTCTGTAAAGGTAAATAATAGAGCCATTCTTTTGTAGAATCTGCTAGAGAGAATGGAAAGGCTCTTAACTGGATTTGCTCCTCAAATATACCGATTGGCTTTATGCTTGAGCATACTAATGGAACTCCTTAAGGTAATTGTTTGGATCTTCACCAGCAAAACTATTAAAAGTTGGAAGAAGATGGATCGTACCAGATTTAAGCTCAAATGCTACCTAAAGGTTAGGATATTTAATGCATAATAGCTGTTGATCCATATTTGAAGCAGCCAACTTCCTAAAAGTTTTGTTGTTGCATGCCATCTCACCTTGCTCGGATTAAATTGTATCTGGTAACTCCTCATTTGATTTATGGTAGGATGATGTGAATTCTAATACCCTCTGAAGCTTGTCTTGCTCTATGTTTTCTTTGGGAGGCTCGAACATTTAACAAAGAGAATCTAAGAGAAAAAAAAACTAATTAGAGCTAAAACTAAAAACAGAAAACAAAATCAATTAACAAATAATTTGAAGAAAACAGTCCTCAGCAATAGAGCCAACAATTTGATACACTAAATAATGTATCTCTTAAACCTTACACTAAATTGTGGTTGGTATTATTTATAGTAATAAGCAAGAGTCATATCCAATGAGATTGTTATCAATTTTTAAAATTACTGATGCAAAACTATAATCTAATATATGACCAAACAAATTAAAAAGTCTTTACAAAAAAAAAACTAAACTATGATAGGGGATTGATTGTATTGAAATAAGAATAAAATAAGAAACATAAAAGTAAAAGTAATGTTTAAGAAAACATAGTTTTATATCTAATAAGTAATAATAATGATGAAAAGTATAGTTAAGGAATCATTCACCACCTCCAAAAATAAACTATTAATCAATATGAAAATTATCTTTGATTATCTCTTGAAACTACCAATAATAGATAGCAATAAGCTCTGTTACCCTAATTTTTCCTTAGTTTGTCGTTAAATAGAATAAGCTCTCGATTTAATCCCTAACTATTAAATAACCTTGAACAAGCTGTCTAGACTTAATTTAATAAAAGCTTTAAGATAAGAAAGATACACTAATCTAAGCAATAAATACTCAAGCTCAGATTATTTAACTTAAGTTATGCTTCAAATTGCAACCAATAAAAGTTTAACCATAATCACTAATCAAAAACTGCTATTAATGAATAGGAAAACAGATAATTACTAGTCAAGATTTTTAAGCTAGCAATAGATAATTATCATGATTTATTTAGTGGCACACCTAAATAAATCAAAATACAAATCATAAACAATTTTTATGGAAGAACATGAGCAATCTCAATAGATAATTTTTGAATAATTTTGAAAATCAATTACAAAGTCATGTCTAGGGCTTTGAAATCACTCTTAACCATGAAAGAATTTAGTTACACATGCTTGATGTGTTCAAAAACAGATTCATAAGAAAATTCTAGCAAGAGAAAAGAAAAAGAAAAAAAGAGAGAAAAAAAGAAGAAACTCAGGCATGGCGGCTGGTTGTAGTCTCCTACTCTAACTCTTAGTCTTCGCCTTGCTTTCTTCTTCTAGTTCTCTTTATTATGCTCTCAGCCTCCTTTTAATTTTGATTTCTCTATTTACAAAGATTGGAAACCATATGTTGTATAATCTGTAGGAAATTTAGATGTCACTTTCAAAATAGATTTCATTGACCAATTCTAATGCTTTTAAGGCAAGTATCTGCCTGTTGCTAGGAGTGCAAGAATTAAGCTTTCTTATTTTTTTTACTCCAATATCTTCTTCCATATTTATGATTCTGATATTTTAATCTCATAAGCATCCTCATTACTAAGTTTTTTTCTTCATATTCCAAAATAAATATGAAATTGGAAAATAAACATAAGTAACTAAAATAAAGATAAAAAAACATAATAAAACTAAGAATAAAAAGTGTATAAATATGTGATTTATGAACTTATCATTGATCCTTATAATAAGTCATATTCAGTGAATTTGTTACCATAATAAGCACCCATATATTATCCTGAAGTATTCTTATATTTAAACCCGTAAGATTAGTTGCATGCATCATATGCATGGAGGATTAACATATGCCAGTCTTTTTGCATTGTCATTGTCCCCCTTTGATAATATGGTGACTAGGAACGATTATAGAAGCACAATTGTAACTCATTACAATTCTTTTGCAAGGCCAATGTGTTTCATGGGATTTATAATCATAAGTTGTTAATAAAAATTATAACCAAACTTATTAATAAAGAATAACTCATTAACATTAATGTATACAACAAGAAATAACTAAAATCGTACGAGCTACAAGCAAATCTAATTAGCTTGTAGGGGTTACACTAATAGCTTGATTTTTTTAATTTTCTTAATTGGGTCTTTTCATTTAATTACTTCATTTCCTTAATTGATTTTCAATTACATTTCTTTTCTATTTTAATTCACCAATTTCAACTCCTCATTTCCCAATACCATGGATTTAACCCTCTAATTTCATCTTTTTCCATGTTGGTTTATTTCAATTTAGTCCATGTGCCTTCAATTGCCTAAAGGTATTGATCTTATTCTTACATTTTAAAAACATTTATCATTGAAAGGTCAAGTATCCATCCTAGTCTTTCTTGCAAAGTGCTATTACATTCTATTTGACAAACTTCGATCTTAGGATCTATATTACTCCTAGATCCACAATTTTCTCTTAATCTATTGATCTTGGGATCGATAATTATAACATATTCGAATCTCTGATTGATATTTTAGACATCTAATTTTGTCTAAACCCTCAAACACTATCTTTTTGGCTTTTAAGCCTTTCGAAATCGCATATGAATTGTGAAACCTAACGAGTCATGAATTAAAATAAGGGCTCAAAAAATCAACTCAGGTCAAGCGTGGTTAAGCCTAATCAAAGAAGTCAAACCAAGTATAACTTGATTGGAAAGTCAAGACTAAGAGGGTAGGTGGTTGCTTACAAGCAACCTTGCATAGGGTTGAAAGAAAAAATAATTTTCAAGGGAAATAAAGAAAAAAAATAAAAACCATACGCCAAAATGGTTGGGCACCCCTTAGCTAAAACTCCCTTTATAAAAAAGAGGTTTTCACCTTTCTTGCCTTACAACCATTAAAAAAATGGAGATTTTTTCATTCTTATTCAAGATAGTTCACCATCTAATTTTGCTTTTATCATCTTCATCTCCATTCATTTTATTTCCCAAGTTCTTATTTTACTTCATTTTTTGAGTTCTTATTATTATTTTCTTATTTTTTTTTTTTTGCATTTTGAGCTTGATGATCATAAGTGTCAACTTAGGTGATAGTTTGAGCTAAGTACCTAAACCTTGAGCAAATTATTTCTTCTTATGTTCTTGGTATTTTATTTATGTTCATGTTATTATGCTTATTTTATTTCCATTATTGTTATATTTACTTTGTACTGTTATCTTGAGCTTGATAATCTTGACAAATTCCTAAAAATGTACAATTTGCTCGTGATATTATGTGCAAAAATGAATTTCAAAATTTGATTAGAAAGTATTTAAAAACCAATTTTTCTCTTAAATATTTGTTCTTTTTACCCGAGATTTGTGCTTGAAGACCTTCAAAGCTACACTTTTTCTTCCCATTACATTCGCGACCATTAATTATGCCTAAATTGGTTTATGAAAATGCCCAAACTGCCTAGAAGAGATCGACCTCTATTAGAGCAATTGCTAGATTCTTTGTCTTGGATATTTAAAACTATCAGAGAAGAGGCTCATACGAAATTAGGTATTACAACTTTCCCTATTTGGTTATTGCTGAGAATCAAGAACAAGGCAAAGACCAAATAAACACGATTTCTTCCAGGCAATTAAGCTTAGGAAAAACCAACTAAATTAAAAATGTACATTAAAACAGAATAACCAAGGGCAATACCTAAGCCTAAAAAGTTGACTGGGGCAAAACCATGATAGTCAATGAAAGAGACCGAGATGAAACCTAAATCTAAAGGGGTTGACTAGGGTGACACCATAATGGTTAATGAAGGTGACCAAAACCTAAGTCAAAAAAGGGTTGACTAGGGTGAAACCTAAGTGAAAAAGAGTTGACTAGGGCAGAATCATGATAGTTAACTTGGGCATGACTAAGATAGAACCTAAGTCTTAAAAAGGTTAACCAAGGTAGAATCTAAGTCTAAAAGGGGTTAACCAAGGTGAAACCATGATAGTCAACTTGGATATGACCAAAGTGAAACTTAAGTTTAAAAGGTTGACCATAATGAAACCATGATAGTTAACTTGGATATGACCAGGGTAAAACCTAAGTCTAAAAAGGTTGGCCAGGGTAAAACCTGAGTCAAAAAAGGGTTGACTAGGGTAAAACTAAGTCAAAAAGGGTTGACCACATAGAACCTAAGTCAAAAAGGGTTAACTAGCAAAACTTGAGTTTGAAAGGATTGACTAAGGCAGAACCTAAGTCAATGGGTTGACCAAGGCAAAAACATGACAGTCGATAGGGATGACCAAGGCAGAACCTAAGTCTAATAGGTTAACCAGGGTGAAACCATGACAATCAACAAGGGTAATTAGGGCAAAACCTAAGTCTAATAGGTTGACCGAGGCAAAACCATGATAGTTAATAGGGGAACAGGGCAGAACCTAAATCTAATGGGTTGATCGAGGTGAAACTGTGACAATCAACAAGGGTAACTAAGGCAAAACCTAAATCTAAGGGGTTAACCGAGGTGAAACCATAATAGTCAATAAAGGTGACCAGGACAAAGCCTTGGTCTAAAAAAGGTTGACTAAGGTAAAACCATGATAGTCAATAAAGGTGACTAAGATAGAACCTAAGTTTAATAGGTTGACCTGGATGAAACCATGACAATCAATAAGGGTGAACAGGATAAAACTTAAGTTTAAGAGGGGTTGACTAAGGTGGAACCATGATAGTCAACCTAGATATGACCAGGGTGAAACCTAAGTCTAAAAAGGTTGACTAGGGCAAAACCATGATAGTCAACCTAGATATGACCAGAGCAGAATCGAAGTCTAAAAGGGTTGACCAAGGCAAAACCTGAGTCAAAAAAGATTAACTAGGGCACAACCTGAGTCAAAAAAGTTTAACCAAGGTAGAATTAGAAGGATTGACTAGCTCAGAACTTAAGTCTAATAGGTTGATCGCGGCGAAACCATGATACTCAACAGGGTTGACTAAGGCAGAACCTATGTTTAATATGTTGGTTGAGGCAAAATCATGACAGTCAACAAGGATAACCAGGACAAAACCTAAGTCTGATGGGTTGATCAAGGTGAAACCATGACAATGGACAGAATTAGGGCAAAACTTAGATCTAATGGATTAACTAGGGGCAAACCATTACAGTCAACAAAAATGACCAGGGTAAAACTTAGGTCTAATGGGTTGACTGGGGTGAAAGCATGACTATCAACAAGGGTGACTAGGGTGAAACCTAAGTCTAAAAGGTGTTGACCAGGGCAAAACCATGACAGTTAATAAAGGTGACCAAAATGAAAGCTAAGTCTAATTAGTTAATCAGGATAAAACCATGACAATCAACAAAGTGACTAGGGCTGAACCTAAGTCTAAAAGGGGTTGACCAAAACAAAACCATGATAGTAAACTTAGATATGACCAGCGTGGAACCTAGGTCTAAAAGGGTTGACTAAAACAAAACCATGATAGTCAACTTAGATATAACTAGGGCAGAACCTAAGTATAAAAGGGTTGACCAAGGTAGAATTTGAATAAAAAAAAGCATTGATCACTGTAGAACTTAACTTAAAAAGGGTTGACCAAGGTAAAACCTAAGTCTAAAAGGATTGACCAAGGTAAAACTTGAGTCTATGGATTGACCGGGGCAAAACCATGACAATCAACAGGGTTAACGAGGGAAATACCTAAGTTAATAGATTGACTAAGGCAAAACCATTGGTGGAATCATGACAATTAACAAGAGTAACTAAGGTAGAGCCTAAATTTAATGGGTTGGCTAAGGTGAAACCATGATAGTCACCAAGGGTGACCATGGCAAAAACTAAGTCTAATGGTTGACCAAGTGAAAACTCCATCGATCTTTTGCCTATTCGAATGAAACTGAATCAAACCTACCTCACCAACATTCCATATGATCGGGTGAAGAAGAGATAGAATTCAACATATTATAAGGGTTAGTCTTTTTGTATATTGGCGGGGCTTCATGAATCTGAGCCTCATTGTTGCCAGATTCTTTTCTTCGGGAAAGGCTTTCAATTTCACCATTAAAGATAAACTTTAAAATTTTGAATTGGATTTGAGCATCGAAGACTTGTTTCTAAACAAATTCTTTTAAATAGTTTGGATGTCACCATCGAAGACTTTGGAACGGACTCTTCTAAAGAACTTTGGATATCACTATCAAATACTTACTTTTAAACATATTATTTTAAATGCTTTAGATATCGCAATTGAAGACTTGGTTTGAAAACAAATTCTTTTAAATGCTTCGGATATCACCACTAAAGACTTTGATGTTTCATGTAAATGATCAATGGTTGATACAATTATAATTACTTAAGCAAGCATGTTAATGTAATGATCGTAAAATGATAACATTGTTTGAAGGGATCAAATGATGAACGTGCATAAATCACTAATGTAGAAAATGATGCAAATGCTTATGGAACAATGCAAATCCAAGTATCAATGAAGAAGTACAATGTCTGAGAAATGATGCAAATGCAAATATCACCTAAATGGTATAGATAATTGTGAAATTATGCAAATATCAAGTATCGAATAAAGCATATGCTATGGATAACGTGAAAATTGAGACTATCTGGTTATCTTTTAGATTTGACTGTACTCTTTTCATCAATTCCACATCAGAACATACTTTGATCCTCCCATGCCCCAGGGAAGATTAATTTTTTCAATCTTTCGTAATCATCTTGTCCCAATGATTCTAAAATCTTTTATTTTTTCTCGTTCTTATGGGTCAGGTATTACCCCAATTTGATGCCCTTTAATCGAGAGAACCCTTATCTCTTTTCTTAAAACTTTTTTAGGTTTTTTTCAAATAATTATCTTACTAAAAAATATATTTTGTTTAAAACCTCTGGGCTAAAAGCATGTTATGTTTAAATCTTTTTAATACTAATGATCTTTCATTGAAAAATTTCCTAAATGACAATATGATTTTCTCAAAATAGGTTAAAAAGCTTTAAAAGAAACTTAGTTTGACCTAAAAATTTTAAGGTAGATAGGATAAATACCCTATTTTCATAGGCACAAATGGATCAGATCGTGTGAAGTATGAATTTCTTTGAAACTTAGACAAATTTCATGTTCCTTTAAGTCTCCTAAGTATTATCATTTCAACAAGTACGTAGACTAACTGTGAAGGGTTTAAGAATGAAAGTCAAATTGGAAAAGTGACGGACTTAATTTTCAGAATTGGTCTTTTCAACTAAAAGATAACAACTTGAGATACTTGAGGGTTTTTGAAAGTCCCAAAATTTTTTCAAGTTGGTTTTTTTTTTTTTTTGCAAAATTTTTGTAATTCCCATAAGTAATACCATGGTTCTCTTATTGCACTTTAAACTGCTTATTGTTGGGTTTTAACCCTAGAGCTTTATTCTTTCCATTTTTTTCAGTTTTTTTCTTTGATTGCATCATCATGCTCTTAAGAAATACTCATGATTTTTCCAAAAGAAAATTTTTTAAAAAAAATCGGCTTTTGAGTTCAAATAATCATATTTGTTCAAAATGTACTCTTCCAGGTGCTAATATAAGCCAAGGTCTAGGGTTCAGAAATGAAGGATGTAAAGGCCCAAATAAGTGTTTGAGGGTGCTTAAATCAAGGATCATTTGATGAAGAGCTCCTCCTTTTTATTTTTCTAGAGCATTACATTTCCTTGTTTCCTTGTCTTTCCATCCCTTTTCATTTTTCATTTCCTTTTCCTTTCTGTTTTTTTTGCCTTTTTTTGTTTTTGTTTTTGTTTTTTATTTTGTTTTTTCTAAGGGAAATACAGATTTTAGGAAACTTAACTCATTTTGCATTCATCCTAAAACATTAAAAATTTTTGAAATTTTAAATAAAAGATCTATTCTTTATATTTTCTCTAAATTTTTTTCATGCTTCCCAATGTGAAAGGTGATCCTCGATCAAGGATTACAAAAAAAAAAAAAAACTCCTTAGGGTCAAAGGGTGTAGCAAATAAAAGAATTTTCTGTAACTATGAAAGGGTGATAAAAGAAGGCTCTTTATCACTTTAAACATAACCATTTAGACTAAAAGGTCATTTTTCAGGAAAATGATTCTTTAAAAATATCTTAAGCATCTTAATCACATGATAAATCATCTGAATTTTTTCTTTTTCTCATTCTCCTTCTTTTTCTTCTTTAAAAAATTCATACATGCATTCTTCTTCTCCCTTCAATTTGCAAGCATGCTTTGTTTTACATATTATAACTAATAGGAAATCAGGTAATGCAAGGATTCATGTCTGCAAGGAAAATTTTATGCTTAATCTGCAATGATGGGTAATGGGCTATATTTAAGATTATCATAAAAAAGCAAAGCCCAAAAAGGTTTTGTAGGGACATAGGGGCAATCTTGTTTAGCATCATGCCCCAAAATAAAAATAATGAGCAACTTCTAAAGGGGGTCACAAAATTCATGTTTTGGCTATTAGAAAAGAAATGAGGTTTTGAAAACAATCTTCCACATATCCAATTGCAGTAATTAGGATCCTTAGAAGAATAGTGTATTTGTTTGATTTAAAAAAAAAACTCATACATTTTTGGAAGCTTTTTCTATCTTTCTTTATCAAGGAAATCATGATTCGAGAACTTTAAAGTTTTTTCCCTAGAGTATTGGGTCTTTTAAAAGATCATGGTTTTATTCATAGGGAAACAAATGCAAGGGTACAAGCTCATTTTGAAAATCAATCATTAGTATTCTCGAGACTTTCTATCACTGTGTTTTTTCTTTTTTTGGGAAACATTTTATCTAAAAAAAATTCAATATTCAAAACATGCATGTCTCACAAAATGATGTCAATGCGAACAAGGGCTTATCAAGCTTATTTTCAATATCGATTATTAGTATTCTTAAGATTTTTCATCATCATGTTTTTACTTTTTGAGAAAAAATTTATCTTATCAAAAAGTCAATATTCAAAATATGCATGTTTGACAAAATAATGTGAAATAAAAGTTAGAGTATTTACTACGGCATGTATCCTTTTCTTGCAAACCTAGTTATTCTCAGTGCTTATCTCTTGTATAGATGCTTCTTAATGACATCTAGCCTTCCCTTTTTTGAAACTCAATTTCCCAGCCTTAATGAAATCCTGGATATTGTACTTTAAGGTAAGACAATCCTTTATAGAATGATCTAGATTACTAAAATAAAAATCACAACACTTGTTGACGTCATACCAATTCGAATATGGAGGTTTCAGATGTTTAGTTTGGATAAGTGCTAAAATGTGATCTTGATGAGCTCAGGTAAAAGTTCAGAATAAGATATGGGGATCTGCTCCACTCGATTTCAATTTTGCTTCTTATGTTCACTCTAACTATTCCCTGAAACACTCAACTTATGCACAAATATGAAAGTCGGGGTAACTATATAAGCATTGGTTGTTAGGGACTTTGAAATGCACTATTCATGCCAAGATAACACAGCTTGTAAGGGTGGCACCAATATTAGCAAAGATCTGATAATGGTTGGTTCATTTGGAAGATAACTTGAATTATTTCTTTATTCTCAGCTGTTTTTCTCTTTTCCATAATAGGTTCATCATTAACTCATATCTTTCTATATTTGATGGCATTCTCAATCATTTCGCTTGAAACCACTATATCAGCAAAATTATTTGTGGCACTACCCTTGAGTTTGTCAAAGAGTGGATTTGATAATATATTTAGAAATAAAGATACCATCTCTTTGTCTAACAAAGGTGGCTGCACTTGGGCCACTACGTTTTTCCATGTCTAGACATACTGTGTGAATGTTTCTATTGATTTCTTCTTCATATTCCAAAGAGATAATTTGTCTAATCCAATATATGCTTTTATTGCTGAAGAAAAGTATTAGCCAAGTCCGTCCAACATTGTACCTAACTTCGATTCAAGTCATCATACCATTTCATTATTGATCTAGACAAACTTTCTTGAAAACAATAAATGAGAAGCTTGTAATTGTGTGTATACGCAGTCATTTTTCTGATAAAGATTTTGGCATGGGCCTGCGAAGACATGGTGCCACTGAACTTTTCAAAGTCTAGCATCTTGAACTTAAGAGAAAGGATTAGATCTAGTACTAAGCTTAACTCATTTGCATCAACACTACTGAAGTCCTTAATTCCTTCTACTACCTTGAGTCTCTTTTCAAGGAGCTACTATTCCCCTTTATCACTCTTGAGTTCAACTCTTTTTTAGGCCTTGAGCATGAAACTTTCTTGTTCCAAGAGCCTATCAAGGTTTTTAACCATTGGATCATCTAAAGTAAGATGCGGTCTTGTAGCTGTTGCCTATTATGAGCTTCTAGGTCAGCACATATTATAGTCTAGCTCTCGCATGGTAAATACCTTGAGGTGATTGTTTTTCTACCTTGGATGAGCTGGCAGCAGTATTAAGGTTATTCCCTTCATTTCTTGAATTTATATTTTTAGACTATTTCTCTCTAGCCGTCATTACTTCCATCAACTTAGAGATTTATGCTTACAACTCCTCTTGTCACTTTATCATAGCCTTTTGGCCTTCACAATGACTTTGCTCTATCCTTTTTAAGCATGACGAGAATTCTCCCATGGTTCAATGATGTATGATAGTCCGACACTTCTGATTTGAAAGAAAATTCTATTTGAGAATTCTTAAATCTAAGAAAACCTTCATTCTATCGCCTTACCCTTATGAAATGCATGTATGAATGCACATATTTGAATAAGTGCAAGGATGAAATTAACGTAATGTCAAAGAAAAGCTTGTAACAAAATAATATGAACAAATATATATATAAAGGATCTATCATAAAAAAAAACTGCCCCCAAAAAAATTAAGGCATTATGGTGTCTTAAAAAAGAAAGATCAATCTTATTATAAATAGCATAAAGCTCGATCATCATTACTATGTGTATAAAGAAAAATAAAAAGTTTAGCATGGGAAATTAAAAATTTATGCAAAAAAAATTTTGCCCCAAGCATTGTCATTAAGAATGATGTATAAACATCATCGTGTGACCTACACGTCTAGACCATGTAATTAAGTTTGCACAATGGCTTACAAGGTAAAAAAATAGTAATTATGTGAATTAAAACAATGGCGGCACTTTCTAGGATGAAACAAAAATTTTACCCAAACAATGTTGTTCAATCATCATCGCTTGATTTACATACTTAAAATGTAAAAGGAAAAAGGAAAAGGTAAGAAATGTTCCCCTTATGTACCTAATTTTGTAACCTCTAGAATCGAGTGTGGCTCTAATTAGGTGAGGCCCTTATAGTTCATTACATGAAGTTCGAGTTGGACATCTAAACAAGTTCTCAAATTTTTCCTTAAGCCTAGAATAAACTAACAAGGTACCATAATCCTTACCCATCATGGGTTTATGTAGGAAAGGTTTCAATTCAAGTAGAAGTATCTTCCATTCTCATAACAAGGCTAACACCTAAGAAGGCAAAGCTACTTCACCTTGTCGACATTCCACGAGCTCTGCCTTTATGAACTTCAGGCAATACAAAAGGCCAAAGCGTGCTCGACTTAAAAAATATTTTAATGTTTGACATGAAAGAGTGAAAGACCATCTGACGAATCGCTCATCTAACTAGTCCTGGATGGCCACCACGAAGTGGCCATAAACTTGGAGTCACCACCGATCATTTTAAGTTAGGCATGATCGGATGTCTATTGAAAATAATACTAGAGATTCATTGTTTTGGGTTCAGGAGTTGGTTAGGTGTAAAGAGGGATTAGCAACCCCACAACGCTCGAAAATTGATACCATCTAACTATATCTTACTTAAATCTCAGTTTCCTTGGTTCCATTTTTATCATTATTTAAATATAATTCCCTCTAATCTATGAAATTTCGTAAAGATACGAGTCTAGGTTCTAATGAAAATTTTATCACCTATGCACCTAGGAGAGGTGAGAAACATAAGGGTTTTTGATGAAAATGATCTTTGGATTTTTTTAAAAAAAATCAAATATCTCATGTCCAGCACTAGAGAGATACCGATATGAGATACCGTTTTATGATTCTGAAAATCATTTTTAAAAAAAAAAAAACATGAATGCCCGAGGTCCCTACAAGAGGAAACGTATTAGTAAGATAGGAAAAAAATAATAAATAAATCCATAAAAAAATACAAAATAAATCAAAAAAGGGATGATTGAAATGTATCTTGTAGTTAGTTGTCTTCAATTATTAATGAATAACCGAGATGACAATGTTGAGACTTAGTCAGATTCGTTGGAATTTTGAGGAGAAGAAAGTTTTGATGACTCAAGCGGGTGGAAAGCTTGAATTTTAGAAGGAATACGAAGAGCGAGGTTAAACTATCCCTTCAGAAGAGTAGGGTTAGAGTATCCTCAAAAGGTGAAAGTTTGATGTCATTTTGAGGTAAGAGCGGGGTTAGAGTATCCCCTCAGAGAAATGTGGTTAGAGTATCCTCGAAAATATAAATCTTCGACATTAAGAAAAATTTTCATATTTGTGAAAACAGGAATCTTTAAAAATCGAGAGCCGAAGGTTTGGCTAAAATGTTCCTCTTTTGTTTAGCCTTGGTTCGAGCCTAAAGGGCGTAGGCCATGGGAATCAGCCGAGTAGATCATAAGGCGTTCGAATGCCTCAATAAGAGCATTTCAAAAATTAGGCTTGAAACAGAGGACAGTATTGCATCATTTCTCTTTCTGAATTTATTTTGAGCTCATTCGAAGGTCCCCAAGGGTAAACGAGGTACCGTTGGAAAGGTAACTTGGTGAGGATTAACATAAAAATATTCCCAAAATCCTAAAAAATCACTTTTTAGGCGGAATTAATTTTTGAACTTTAGCTTGTCTCGAAACTGGCAGTATGTATAGGGTAAAGGTATAATGGACTTTGAAAAATCATTTCGAATTCATCTGGAATTGCTAAAATGCGAATAATACCTTTCCGAAAAGGGAATTTCATGAACTCTATGGGAAAAATATTAGAAAGATTCAAATGTTGTTTGTTAGGCCGAAATAGCCCAAACAATAAATTGCTCACTGGATCTAAGGGTTTCGGATAGTGAATTCAAAAAATTGTAACTATTTCATCCGAGATAATCTGAAGGTAAATGAGATATCGTTAGAAAAGTAATTCAAAAACCTTCAAGGGAAAAAATCAATACATTCAGATTTTGATTTTTAAATAATTTTTCAAAACTAGACCGTTGTGCTGTAGAACAAAATAGGGGAGGTATTAGATGTTTTTTGGTTTTTCATTGGGTTGAGCACGGGCCATGGATGTTTAAACTTCCGTAACCGAGATGAAGGGTTGACATGGGCATCACGAGTTGATTCCACAATCCCGAAGTAGTTTGGCATGATGAAACAACCTGTTGACCATGCCATCGTGAGGGTGTTTGGCTAAGGACCAAGGATTCACATTTTTCAATTATAAAACTTTATTTCATTTTTTTGAAAACCAGCATTCTTATACTCATTCTTTCATGAATCCAGAACTGAATGCTTGCTTTACCCCCAAGGTTGGAAAACCAACTTCATAAAAATCTTAAGCCCATGTTATTCTCCATGTATGGGAGATAGCATATGCCTAACTTAAGGGGTAGTGACATGGGCATCACTACTACCAAGACTTGTATTGATACAATCATGCTAGGTATCAATACCACACCTTAGGTATCGATACCAACCCCTTATGTATCGATACTACACATGAAAATTCAAAATTTTGGTAGCCTGAAAGCCCTGTGACAGTGTTTAAACACCCATATAACCCGTACATTCCTTAGGTTCCTCGAGTTGTCTTATCTTGGTCATAAAAAGAAGAAAATTGCTCTGTTTTTTAATTTTTCTTTAAAGCGGTCCATAGGCATTTTAGGCCTTCCCCAAAAAAACTTTATCATCGGGCAACGATTGTCCCCCAGCTTTATTTCTATTTTTTTTTATTTTGTCACATTTCACCTAACTCTAAGATACCAAAAACTGGTTTGGACCAAATGAGATGTCTACAGCTACCCTTCTTTAACCGTTGCTAAGTATGAGGAATAGGGCAAAGATAAATAGACACCATTTTGTTCGAGCAGTGTATTAGGCTATTTTTTTAGTGGGAAAGAAAAGGTGTCATGCTCTTTGAGGACTAAAAGAAAAGAAGTGCGACTAGCTCATGTGAACTTAAAAGCAATAGAAAAGGCATCCTACTCTTTGAGGACTAAAATGAAATAGGTGTCACCAGCTTGTGTGGGCTTAAAAGAAAAACGAAAAGCATCCTGCTCTTTGAGGACTAAAATGAAAAGGGTGCCATCAGCTTATGTGGGCTTAAAAGAACAGGCATCCTGCTCTTCGAGGACTAAAATGAAAGAGGTGCCACCGGCTTGTGTGGGCTTAAAAAAAAAAGACATCCTACTCGGTGCCACCAAGAAAAGGCATCTTACTCTTTGGAGACTAAAATAAAAAGGGTGCCAGCAGCTTATGTGGGATTAAAAAAGAAAAGGCATCCTGCTCTTTGAGGACTAAAATGAAAGGGGTGCTACCAGCTTGTGTGGGCTTAAAAGAAAAAGAAAAAGAAAAAGCATCCTACTTTTTTAGGACTAAAATGAAAAAGGTGCCACCAGCTTGTATAGTCTTAAAGGAAAAAGAAAAGGCATCCTGCTCTTTGAGGGGTACCACTAACTTGTGTGGTCTTAAAAGAAAAAGAAAAGATGTCCTGCTCTTTGAGGACTGGAATGATAAGGTACCACCAGCTTATGTGGGCTTAAAAAAAGAAAAAGTGTCCTGCTCTTTGAGCACTAAAATGAAAGGGGTGCTACCAACTTGTGTGGACTTAAAAGAAAAAGAAAAGGCGATGCTCTTTGAGGACTAAACTGAAAAGGGTGCCACCAGCTTGTGTAGGTTTAAAAGAAAAAGAAAAGGCATCCTGCTCTTTGAAGAATAAAATAAAAAGGATGCCACCAACTTGTATAGGCTTAAAAAAAGAAAAGACATCTTGCTCTTTGAGGACTAAAATGAAAAAGGTGCCACCAGCTTGTGTGGGCTTAAAAGGAAATGCATTCTGCTCTTTGAGGACTAAAATGAAAAAAGTGCCACCAGCTTATGTGGGCTTAAAAAAAAAGGCATCATGCTCTTTAAGGACTAAAATGAAAAGGGTGCCACCAGCTTGTATGGGCTTAAAAGAAAAAGAAAAGGCATCCTGCGCTTTAAGGACTAAAATGAAAGAGGTGCCACCAACTTGTATGGGCTTAAAAAAAAGTGTCCTACTCTTTGAAGACTAGAATGAAAGGGGTGCCACCAGCTTGTGTGGGCTTAAAAGAAAAGGCGTCTTGCTCTTTGAAGACTAGAATGAAAGAAAATGTCCTGCTCTTTGAGGACAAAGAAAGAAAATAAAATGTCCAGCTCTTTGAGGAAAAAAAGAAAATGTCCTACTCTTTAAGGATAAAAAAAAAGGAAATATCCTGCTGTTTGAGGAAAAAGAAAAAATCGATCCTGCTCTTTGAGGACAAAGAAAAGAAAACATCCTGCTCTTTGAGGACAAAGAAAGAAAACATCCTGCTCTTTGAGGACAAGGAAAGGAAACGCCTTGCTCTTTGAGGACAAGAAATAAAAGGTCCTGCTCTTTGAAGACAAAAAAGAAGAGGTCTTACTCTTTGAAGACAAGAAAAAAACATCTTGGTGTTGAGATTAGATACTTTTCTTGGATGATTTTTAATAAGCTTGTGATGTCGAAGGTACTTACCTAAGATTTTTTTTATGTTTTTGGAAATAAAAAGTTGCACCTTGCACTCTTTACTAAATTTGCCTTTTGTATGAGGATTGGTACCTAAAAGATGTTAATCTTGTAGAATGCATAAGAATGAGTATACATGTTTAAATGATGCGAAAGTGGTGTTTCCAAAGGCATAATCCATCAATTTTTTATTTTTCTTACATCTAATAAAGTGGCTTCTTGTCTCGATGACCAAAAATGGTAATAAAAAGATTGTGAAATTAGATGATTCACATTGGAAGGTTTCAGCTATAAAGAATCTGTTAGCAAGCATGAATGGTGCTTCTTTGCCAATTTTAACTCTAAAGAGCCTCTTTGACTGTTCAAATATGTTAACCCTAGTTGTTTGGGTGCCAATCGAAGCAGGATTTTAGCCTTTTTTCTTTAAGATAGGCTTTTCTAGAGGTAGAGTTTGAACACTTTTCAGGATACAAGACCAAAGAAGGTGGGACCAACCATGGCCCTAAAGTTCATTTTTGGTCTTTAGACCTAACAAAAATTCTCGTAAAGTTTAATCTTTCCAAGCAATGCTATAAAATCCTGTTATCAATTTTATTCATTTATCAAGCATTATCAATTACATGATAAACATGATGCAATATGGAATGCAGGGTTAAGAAATCAAGCAATTGTATTCTCATTCGATTAAAAAATTTTGAAATACAAAAGAGCTAAAAGAAGTCTACCCGGTCAATTGGCTTCGATGCCGATGACATGAATTTTCCACTGAGTGCTTTCAAAGACTTTCTCTCGAGCAAATAATCCTTATGGTGTTGGCCAAATAATAAGAAGATTCCTTAGATTACCCCACGGTGAGATAGAGGCCTTAAAATTGGTTATTTTTTCATTTTCCAAGTATAGGTGTGGATATGGTTTGGTTAGCATAGAACAGATGGGTAAGTTATGATTTGGTGTCTCAGTCAGAGTTATGACTATGGAGAAGATTGGTTTTAGGCTGATGATGGTTTAGGCTTGACTTCGTTTGAATGGGTTTGGTTACATAAGTCGCCCTCTTGGGTTTTTGACTTAAGTTGGTTTTTTTCTTTGTTTTTTTTCTGTTGTTTTTTTTTTGGGAGAATGGTGGGCAAAAGTTTAATAAAATGCCTTTTCGGGTTTTCATCCTAAAGTTCTTTCAGGCATAGTATTTTTTTACAAAATTAGAGTTCACAGGATTGGCAGGTCGTTGCCATCCATTTCGGTTAAGATTAAAGCTCCTCCAGAGAATACACACTTCACCACGTATGGTCTTTCCTAATTTAGGGTCCATTTTCTGTGAACATCTTTGTGGATTAGGAGAATTTGCTTAAGCACCAAGTCACTTTTTCGGAACTGACAAGGATGGACCTTTTTATCATAGGCTATCATCATGCGCTTTTGATACATCTGCCCATGATAGATGGCTTTGATTCTCTTCTCTTTGATAACATTAAGTTGCTCAAATCGATCTTTAACCCATTCAGCTTCTTTAAGTTGATTCCATTAAAACTCTGAGGGAAGGGATTTCAACCTCGATAGGTAGAACAACTTCCCTGCCATAGACTAAGGAAACTGGCATAGTACCCGTAGAAGTTCATACGACTATGCGATAAGCATGTAAAGCAAAGGGCAACTTTTCATTCCAATCCTTGTACGTCTCAGCCATCTTTTTGATTATTTTCTTGATATTCTTGTTGGCTGCTTCCGCTGCCCCATTCATTTTTGGGTGATATAGGATGGAATTTTGGTGTTGAATTTTGAACTGAGAATAGATTGCTTGCATCATCTTATTTTTTAGGTTATGTGCATTGTCCATAATGATTTGCTCAGGAAGGCCATATCGACAGATGATGTCCTGCTTCATAAATTTGCATACGATAGCTCTAGTGACATTAGTATAAAAAGCAGCTTCCACCTACTTAGTGAAATAATTGATATCAATTAGGATGAAACGATATCCATTGGAGGCCTTAGGGGTGATTGGTCCAATCATGTCCATGCCCCATATAGAAAATGGCCATGGGGCTGTCATAACGTGCAATAGCACTGGATAGACATGAATCTTGTCTGCATAGATTTGGTATTTATGGCTAGAGTCAACCAGTAGTAGCTCGATCGCATGACTTGTTTCGCTATTCGGTGTCCATTAGCATGTATACCACAGATCCCTTCATGGACCTCTTCGAAGATTCTTTTGGCTTCTAAGGCATCTATGCACTGGAGTAATACATGGCCCCAACTCTTCTTGTGTAGAACTCTGCATCCAAAATGAAGTTTGCAGCCATTCTTCTTATGGTTCTTTTATCATTTTCGGTGGCATGGTCAAGGTATTGCTGATTTTTTACATACTGGAGGATGTCATGATACCAAGGCAAATCATCTTTTTTTCCTCGATATTCTAGCAATATGTTAATGTTGAATGAATGCTCATCTAAATAGGGGCAACGTTTGACTCCCGATTGACCTTAAACATGGATGATAAGGTGGCTAAGGCATTAGCAATTTAATTTTCTTCCCAAGGCAAATATCAAAAGCTAACATCATTAAATTCTTTTTTCAGTTCTGAGATTAAACTTTTATAATGAGTTAGTTTGGTATCATGTGTCTGCCATTCCCTTTTCAATTCATAAATGACAAGGGCTGAGTCTCCAAACACTCATAAGGTTCGAATGCCCCTTTCAATGGTGGCTTGGAGTCCCATGATGCAAACCTCATATTCAGTTATATCATTAGTGCAGTCGAAGCTCAATCTCGTAGTGAAAGGATAATGGCTTCCTTCAGGTGAGATTAAAATTGCCCTAATTCCATGCCCTAATGCATTTTAAGCACCATCAAAAAACATTTTCCAAGGTGAATCGCTATTGGTTGCATCTTCCACTTTGGATATGCATATTAGGTCTTCATCGGGGAATCGAAAGTCCAAAAAGAATATATCATATTGAAAAAGCAGAACTTGCCACCTAGCCAAACTCTCTGACAATGCAGGGGCTTCACACAAGTATTTGGCAGGATCCAGTTTGGCGATCAACCATGTGGTGTAGTATAAAATATATTGTCTTATTCTAGCTGTCCAGACTAGAGCACAACATAGCTTTTCTACAATTGAGTAGTTATTTTCACATTCTATGAACTTCTTACTTAAATAGTAGATAGTATATTCTTTCTTTCTTGAATCATCATGCTAGCCTAATACACAGCCCATCAAACTATCAAAAACTGATAAATATAAAATTAAAGGTCTACTTGGGATTGGGGGCACAAGTACTAGAGGGCTTGGAAGGTATTGCTTTACTTTATCGAAGGCTTCTTGACATTCTCCGTTCCATTCTTTGAGATTTTATTTAAGAAGTAGTCCAAAGATCGAGTCACATTTATCAATCAATTAAGATATAAATTGAGCTATATAGTTCAATCTTTCCAAAAAATTTCTTACCTTTATTAAGGTTTGAGGCAGTAAAAAGATTTGAATGGCCCTAACCTTGTCTGCGGCCACTTTTATTTCTTTTTCACTCACAATGAAGCCCAATAACTTGCCAGATATGACACCAAATGTACATTTAGCAGGGTTTAACTTGAGCTAATATTTGCAAAGGTGTTTGAAGAGCTTCCGCAAGTCAGCTACATGTTCGTTCTCTCTAGGTGACTTGCCAATCATGTTGTCCACATAAACTTTGATCTCTTTGTGAATAAGGTCATGAAACAATGTCATCATTGCCCTTTGATAAGTTGCCCTAGAGTTTTTGAGCACGAAAGGCATCACTTTGTAGTAAAAATTTCCTCACATGGTCATGAAGGTGGTTTTTTTCATGTCTTTTGTCACCATTTTGATTTGGTTGTATCCCGAAAATCCATCCATGAAAGAAAAAAAATGCATTTTTGGCAGTGTTATCTACTAGGGTATCGATATGGGGTAAAAAAATATCTTTTGGACTAGCTCGGTTCAAGTCCCTATAATCCATACACATTCGCACCTTACCATCCTTCTTAAGGACTGGGACTAATTGGCCACCCACTTAGGGTATTTGGCAACTTCGAGATATCCTACTTCAAATTGTTTTTTGACTTCTTCTTTGATCTTTAGCAACATCTCGGGTTTCATCCTCCTAAGCTTTTGTTGTACAAGTTTACACTCGGGTTTGAAGGGAAGTTTATGGACTACGATATTGGTATTCAACCCAGGCATATCCTAGTAAAACCAGACAGACACGTCTTGAAGCTCTTGGAGAAGGCTTATCAGTTGGTTTTAGGTTGATGGTTTTATAGAGGTTTCAATTTTGACTTCCTTTTGGTCTTTTTCTATCCTAAGTTTTATGGTTTTGGTGGATTTTTTATAAGGTAAAATCTATTTTTCTTCTTGTTCAATTAGTTTGAGTAGATCTGGGGTTATAGGGTCCTCCTCAAAATCTTTTTGATACTTAAACCCACTAGCATAGATTGCTTACTTAAAGTAGATTTCCTGAGTCTCGATGCAGATATTCATGTTATCTTCATCTGAATACTTGAAAATATGAAAAAGAATAATATAAGCAAAAAGATATACGGAGGAAGGTGAAAATGGATACAATGAATGAAATGCATAATGCTCCATCATTTTCATTGATAATACTTAATAAAAGATGCCCATACAAAGGATCCCACAATGCTCTTAGGCAAAAACATGTGGGTTTGGTTCATGGCATTACTTTGAAAGAGTTTTGAACAACACAAGGATTTTTGTCTCAGTCGAGACACTTGGAATAAACTCTGAAGGGCATAAAGTTGATCTCTCCACCCATTGCTAATGGCTCTTCAATTGCATTGATAAAGAAATCTCAAAAGTTTTCCTTAACACAAGCATGACGTTTATTGAGCTAGTGTTAACATGTCTGCCTAAGTGAAAGTTCTTATACAATGGCGAAAAATGCCATAGGTTCACGTCCCATGTCTTGTCCCAACAAATGTGCTATTCTTTTCTTTTGATTTTTCTGGGCTTGCTTCTTTTTCTGCTGTGCATTGGGCTTGAACCCCAATCCTCTCTTGTCAGTCTGATGGGTCACCTTTAGAGCTTTAGCAACTCTTTGGAGGTACCTTTCAAGCCCTTTTCTAGCTCAAGCACCTTTGTCGACTGTTAGTTTTAAGCCCATTTAAATGTTTCCTGACATATGAGGCTTAATCATCAGCAACCCTTTCTTAACATAGGTGACATTGATGAACTCAAATGATTGAAAAGAGGGTTTTGGAATGCCCTCATTAGGTTCAATATATAGGGTACTGGTCGAGGTAGTAGTAATAATATCTTCTTCTCCACCAATACTGATAACTTTGTTCCAATTACAAACTTTAATTTTTGGTGCAAGAATGATGGAACTGCTCCTGCAAAATGGATCTGTGGCCTTCCCAAAAGGCAATTATATGATAGAGTAATGTCTATCACATGAAAGTCAACCTCATAAGTACATGGACCTATTTAGAGTGGGATAATGATGTTCCCCATAATGTTTCTAAAGGTTTCATCAAATGCCTGCACGACAGCATGGCTGTTTTGAATGTGAGACGCAACAATAGGGAGCTTATTCAAGCATGACATAGGCATTACATTCAAAGCTGACCCATTATCGATGAGCACCCTAGGCAATATGCTTTCTTTGCAGTATGTGGTGATGTGAATGGCTTTATGATTCCCTCTTCCTTGTTGAGGAATCTCATCATCACTAAAGGATATGTAATTGTCAGCCATGATATTGTTCACCAGATGATCTAGCTGGCCTATAGAAATATCGGGAGAGACATGGACTTCGTTCAAAACTTTCAGGAGTGCATTTTCATGAGCTTTGGAGTTCAAAAAAAGTGATAGTATGGATATTTTGGCAGGTTGCTTATTTAGCTGATCCACGATATTGTATTCATTGTGTTTGGTGAACTTAAAAAACTCTATTGCTTCTTTCCCATTGATCGATTCCTTGGTGACTTTTGAATCAGACCCTTTAGTTGCAGACTTAAGTGTTTGAAGATTTTGGCTAGTATGTTCTTGATGAGCTTCATCTCTTAAGGCTGGTGGCTTATAACACCTACCACTTTGAGTCAAGTGGCTTACCCCCGAAAAATCAATATTTGAGGCTAGTTAACTTGATTCCCTGATAATTAAGGTTTTACTCTCATAGTTCCAGGGAATAGCGTTGTTGTCTTCGTAAGGGAATGGAGATGGTAGTTGAATGACCATCCTTGGTGTAGATGGGGCAGAGCAGCTTGAGGACATGGTTGATTATCATACAAAACCAGCGATCTTATGATGCCATAGAAGGGATTATCCCCATCCCCTTCTATGGTATTGACGGATAGAAGTGCATCTACGGGCTGATTAATAAAAGTCTGCTTCTCATTATAAAATTTGATGTTGCCTTCTTTCATCATTTTTTGGACCATGGCACAAAACTATTTACACATCTAAAGGGTATGACCATGTACTGTATAGAAATCGCAAAAGTTGTCGACTTCTTTTTTTTTCTTCTTGACCCCATTAAGTAATTTGGCCGTTACCAGAATCTCCCAAATTGTGCTCATTGGTGCTTTCAATTCTTCCATATTTTTCATGATCTCGTAATTTTGCTCAGCAATTAACCTTTCTAGGTTTGTGTCTGGATAGGTTTGAGATGAACTAGCTCCTTTCTCAAACCTCAACTGCTGTGTTGTTTCAACTTTTCCTTTCCTCTTGCCCCTACCTGATTTTCTTTTCAAAGCCTCATCCATCATCCCACAAAGTATGACTACATCCGTAAAGCTTTTAGGGGTTTTTTTCACCACTTCTTCATAATACGATGATTATAGTGTGCCGATGAACCTGATGATCATTTCCTTCTCTGTCAATAGTGGTTGAATTTGGGCAGCCTTTTCCATCCACTAGAGGCGTAATGCTTAAGGCTTTCATTTGGTCGCCTCTCCATACTTATAAGAGAAAGGCAAATTAGGACACCATCGTTATTTGTTTCCTCCTTTTCGATGACGTTAATGGAAGGATAAGTCGGTTCATGACATTCCTTATAGAATTCTATCTCAGAACGGTCCATCATTCCTTGGACCATTTTAAGGAACAACGAATATTGTTGTAAATCGTGCTTTTGAGCACAGTAGCAACAAAAAAACTCTGTGAATTCCTTTCTTAGCCTCACTATCCTAACCTCCTTGAATGCTTGCCACACTCTACTCATTGGCATCTTGACCACTCTAACATCTCTTTTGATCTAATAACCTTTCCCATTATTCACGATATTTACCCTTGGTTTAGCTGATTCAAGAGCGGGTTGGCCCTTACATTTAGTTCGGGCCCCTGTTCTATTTTGATTACTCCTTTTTTCAGCAGGCCCGACACCTTTCTCTTAAATGAGGTGCAGTTCTCAATTGAGTGTCCCTATGCTCCAGCATGGTATTCACAGTAAGCATTCTCATCATACCAGCTAGAGTATGGTGGAGATTTTGGGTTTAAGAATACTAGGGTGACCAATCGATCGGTTAATAGGCCATTATAGATCTCTTTATATGACTATGGTAAAGGGTCAAAATGTTTCCTTTCTCGGGGTGCTTGATGATTACTTGGGGCTCTGGCATTATTTGTGTTGTGAGGTTGCGTGCTTGGAGGAGTGTTTTGAATAGGATTTGGTGTGAGGGTAACTATTAAAGCAATCCCAGTAGAGTGAATTATCGGTGTAATTTGGTAGGGGCTAAAACCCTGACACAATATACTTGGGGCATATACCCCTTGAGTTGAGCTTGGATTTTGAGGGAACTTTGCAGTGTCGCGACTAACAGTGCTTGCTTCTTTTTCCTTTCCTTTACTTGTTGGTTTCTTAATTGACCGGGATGATTTTCCCATAGATATTTTCCCACTTTTGATGGCATTATCAATCATCTCCCTTGATATGACCATATCAGCAAAATTTTTCATGGCATTTCCCATTAACTTCTCACAGTAAGGAGCTTTCAAAGTGTCGATGAACATAATTGTCATTTCTCTTTCAGTTAATAGAGGTTGAACATGAGTTGCATCCTCCCTCCATCTTTAGGTGTACTGCCTAAAACTCTTAGAGGCTTTCTTCTCTATGTTTATGAGGGATAGACGATCTAGGGCCCAGTCAGATGCGTGTTTATATTGGTCGAGGAATGCACGGGCCAGATTTGTCCATGTTTGAATTCTTATAGGGTCTAGCCCTATGTATCATGAGAGCTGCCCCAGCTAAACTATCCTGGAAGCAGCGGATTAGCAATTTGTTTATTTTTTTTCATATGAAGTCATTTTACGACAATACATCCAAAGGTAGGCAGTGGGATATGTGGTCCCATTATATTTTTTAAACTCTAGCATCTTGAATTTTTGCAGAATAACAAAACTAGAGACCAGTCCTAGAACCTTCGCGTCTACAATTCCAAATTTGTCACTTCCCTAAATAGCTCAAAGACATTTCTCTAGAGATTGGTATTTGTTTAAGTCTTCATCATTTTTTAAAGACCTTTTTGCCCTTTCTTGTTCTGCTTGCTCATCAAGATCTGGTACTATAGGTATAGCGAGTGAAGAACCTTGAACCAAATGCAGTGTTGTTGCAGGATTGAGATAAATGAATGGTTGAGTTGACGGAATTCTTGCTACTGGGGGATGTTGTTCATGCAAAGCTACTTCATGCACATTAGTAGCCTCGGTACCACCCTTTAAATTCTCTCAGGGTTAGTCGGTTCTTTGCTAGCGTCGACGCTGCTCGTTTGTCCCTTATCCTTTAAACCTTCATACAACAGTGTTATCAATTTCGCCATTTGAGATTGAAGTTCTTCATTCCTGCAGGCTGGTTGTTCTGGTGATTCTCTGTGCATGAGTTCTAGTCGCTCAATGCAGGACTAATGATCATTCTCCATGGCCTTAAGATGGGTACGAGTGTTGTAGTGATGATGAACCAAACATTCTGTGTTTCAGGACACCTTCACTTTAGATTATTGATAGATTAGACCTTTAGAATATGCCATAACATGACATAAAGAAGGATACGAATCCATGAAGCAGAAAAAAATTATTTATTGATGCGAAGCAGAAAAAGAATAATTGTTATTGATGCAAATGCAAGAAGGACAATTGGATTAGGGAACAGCTCCACCAATAGCATCTTTCATTGAAGCAACCAAAGTCTTGAATACATATGACTACATTTGGAAATGTTTGTCAAGGTTACATTGCTTGATTACATGGTCCAAGAAATACAACAATTCTTGCTCGTGAGCTCTAGTGGGTAAGATGCTACATGCTAGAGATCGAGCCACATCCATCATATATCCATCATATATTTGGCCTTCAACTGAGCTGTCTAAACTTTTTCAATGAGATGGCGATGATGAGTCTGATAATTTTGGCATGCCTGATCGATTATTTATTGCCATTCTTGCCCCCGCCATTCTGTAGCCCATACTAATTCATCTACCTAGTTTTGATAAGCTTGTAAGGATTGCTCCAAGCCTTAAACCCTGACGTTAATGTCTCATTCTCAACCTGATTCACTCTTAAATCTCAAACTCGAGCTTCCATACATTTCTCTTTTGATAAGTTGATGCGACGGTTCGAGCTTTGACAAGCTTCTCTTTACTATCTTTAGCCACTTCTTTCCACTGATGTAGTTCTTTTTTTAGGGTGGCAATTTTTGTTCTCCACTCGATTGAAGACTTGCCTTGACATCATGATTTGTTTGCTTTACTTACAGCCACATAGTCTTTCCTTATACTCTCAAGATCTTCTTTGAGATGATTCTTCTCTTTATCAGCTCATTTTAACTCACCTTCACGTAGATACAGGTCTATCTCTAATTAACTCTTTCCCTCCTTTAGGCGAGCAATTTCCTTGGTAAGAGTTGTCTTCGCTTGTTCGAATTCCCATCTAAGCAATTCGATTTCACAAGGGAATTCTTCATCTACAGATACAACGGTGGATAGAGGCAAGGCATCATTAGTGTGATGTATCTTCTATTCATTATACCCCAAGGTCATACTGCTTCCTCTCTAATATATTTCTATGCAATGAGTTTGTCTCCAAGCACGAAAGGCTAACTGAATTTTTGACTTATAATCTATCTCGCCATATTCAAGGTTGCATGCCTCTATGTCTTGAACGAAAGGGATAAATAACTGACACAAAAATTGTCAAAGGACCAGAATATGTGTGTAACTGGCACTTACCCATAACCCAATGAGTGGCACACAATTGTAATCCCCATATCTGTACGTGATGGTTTATGGCGAGAACTAAGCAGCTTTCCATGCCACTTCATCTCCGTTGAGATTATGAAGTTTCTGGATCCATTGTTCCTTAGACTTTTTGTGAAGCCATTCCTTCTCGAGGACTTTGGAGATAGGACTAAAGTCAGGGAAGAAATTGCACAACCTTCTCTTTTCTTTCGAGCAAAGGTGGCTAACAAGCCACTGGTGAAGCATAGGTGCACAACCAATGAAACATCCAGTCTTAATTTTCTTGCAAAAATTAAGGGCTCGAATGGTTTCAGTGATGATAGTAAGTGCCGGGTTAATGTTGCAACATAGTCAAGAAATAAGATCCGCCACCACTACTTTGACATAACCTAGCATCTTCGAGAAAATAACTAGGCCATATATCGCCAAAGAAAATATATCTTGCATTTTCTGAACATCGACGGTATTTGCCATTGCCTCTTTTAAAGTAGCCCATGAAATGCACTCGTTGTTTCCCTTCTTCTTGATGTGACCTTCAATCCATGCCTCTAGTGCACTGAGAATCTGGGCCAATCTTTTCTTAAAAGTTAGAGGGTTCAATGCCTTGCAATATATTCTATCGGTCTTGGCCCTCTTGATGTTGAGTAGCGAGGTATATTCCTCTATTGTGGAGGTCAAATCCTTATGGTTGAAGGTAAAGCATCGATATGTGGGGTTCCAAAATTAGGAGGCGGCCTGTAGCAGATTAACTTCCAAATGGACCTGAAGTAAAAGGGCAATGTCCCCATATCTCTTCATGAATGATTCCTTCTTGGTACTATCATAACTGGTCCATATATATTTTAAATCTTGCCAGTCATTCTGATGATACCCTATTTTAATCTTTTCATGCACTGTCAAGATATACTCAGGTTTTATGATGTCCCCATCTTCACGCTGCCATCGCTCAGACCAGGCTCAAACTTCCTTGAAAGATTTCAACTCTGAGGCTAATTGTTGCTCCATGATAGACACCCCTTGATAAACACTACACCATTGGCCAATTATCCCATGGCAATGATAATAATAAAATGATATATGCACGCAAAAGAGAACAAAAAGAGATGATAAGTTAGCAACTATACAAATAAATAAGCACACAAAGGAACGAAAGTAACAAAATGAAAATGCCACGTAGAAGTTTACCCCAAAATAAACGGTACGATGCATAAAGGTAAGCACAACAATCGGACAGCATCACAGCATATCTACACTAATATTGCCTTTACACATGGTGATACAATAACACGTAAGGCCAGGCCTGACTAAACAAGAAGTGATGTTCATTCGTCAATATCTGTGTTAAGTCATCAACATAGAGACTTATTTTGGTCAGATTATGAACTTCTGGCATCATAGGTGTGAACATTCGCTCATCATCACCCACTTGCTAAGGAAGGGTAAGCCATAGAACATTATAGCATACCCTAAAGAAATTATCAAAAAACATGACAAAAGAGAGCAATGATGTTCACCTATCATCGCTTGTATAATTTGGTATAAAGGAGTGAAGGTAAGAAGTGTTGCCCCTAGTGATCTTATTCTTCGAGTTATTCTATCAGCATTCCAGTATGGATTGACATCGTTTGCTCATAGGGCTCACTATATGAGTTTAAGTAGATGCCTAAATAGGTATCTGAATCACTCCTCCATCCAGTAAGGACAGCCGAGACACCCCGATCCTAGGCCCATCGCGGGTTTGGTGAAACAGGTTTGACCCGATGGAGCCTATGCAAGTGCAAGGGTTACTCACGAAAGACATAGGTAATTTACATCCCAGAAGGTCTTGCCATGCCTATGCGGAGGGTTACTCATGAAGGCGAATGACTTACTTCCTCCTAATAATTAGGATCCTAGCCACACCATGGTGTTTGGTGGGAATCTAGTGCAAAATGAAAGTGCATGGTGTGTGTCGGGAAAACTATCAAACCTTTTTTTTTTATTTTACTACATATTACCATACTTATTCAAATTAACATTCATTCAAAAAGAAGGCGATCCCTAAAAAAAGGAGTCACAAAATAAAGGCATAAAAAGTAAAAGATTAAAAGGCAAAAAAGGAATTATATCCAAATAATTATGGAAACTGAAGAACCAAGGACCAAGCAAGACATAGCTAGTCATAGGCCTAACTCTCTAAGTTTTTGCTCAGTGGAGTCGCCAAGCTATCGATGTTCTATGTGCCCGGCCTTTACGAACTTTGGATGATCTGAAGGGCTAAAGCGCGCTTGACTTAAAAAATATTTTGATGTTTGACATGAATGAGTGAAAGACCATCGGACGAATCGCTCATCCGACTAGTCTTGGATGGCCACCACAAAGTGGTCATAAACTTAGAGTCACCACCGATCATTTTAAGTTAGGCATGATCGGATGCCTATTGAAAATAATACCAGAGATTCATTGTTTTGGGTTTAGGAGTTGGTTACTATAGGGAAGGATTAGCACCCTTACACCACACGAAAATTGGTACCATCTAACTATATCTTACTTAAATCTTTGTTTCCTCAGTTCTGTTTTTATCATTATTTAAATATAATTCCCTCTAATGCATGAAATTTCGTAAAGATACGAGTCCGGGTTTTAATAAAAATTTTATCACCTATGTGCCTCGGAGAGGTGAGAAACATTGGGGTTTTTGATGAAAATGATCTCCGGATAGTTTTTTTTAATCAAATATCTCATGTCCGGCACTAGAAAGATACGGATATGAGATACCATTTTGTGGTTATGAAAATAAATTTAAAAAAAAACCATGAATGCTCGAGGTCCTTACAAGAGGAAATGTATTACTAAGATAGGAAAGAAATAATAAATAAATCCACAAAAATAAATACAAATAAAAACATCAAAAAAGGGATGATTGAAATGTATCTCGTAGTTGTCTTCAATTGTTGATGAATAACTGAGATGATAATGTTGAGACTTAGTCATATTCAGTGAAAATTTGAGGAGAAGAAAGTTTCGATGACTCGAGAGGGAGGAAAGCTTGGATTTTAGAAGGAATACGAAGAGCTGGGTTGGAGTATCCCCTTAGAAGAGTGGGGTTAAAGTATCCCCGAAAGGTGAAAGTTTGATGTCATTTTGAGGTAAGAGCGAGGTTGAAGTATCCCCTCGGAGAAGTGGGATTGGAGTATCCCCGGAAATAAAAATCTTTGACGTTAAGAGAAATAGGTCATATTTGTTAAAATAGGAATCTGTAAAAATCGAAAGCCGAAGGTTTGGCTAAAATGTTCTTCTTTTGTTTAGCCTTGGTCCGAGTCTAAAGGGCTTAAGACATGGGAATGAGCCAAGTAGATCATGAGGCGTTCAAATGCCCCAATAAGAGCATTTCAAAAATTAGGCTAGAAATAAAGGACAGTGTTGCATCGTTTCTCTTTTTAAATTTATTTTGAGCTTATCCAGAGGTCCCCAAGGATAAACGAGGTATTGTTGGAAAGGTAACTCGGTGAAAATTAACTAAAAATATTCCAAAAATCCTAGAAAATCACTTTCTAGGCAGAATTAATTTTTGAACTTCAGCTTGTTTCGACACTGGCGGCATGTATAGGGTAAAGGTATGATGGACTTTGAAAATTATTTTGGATTCATCCGGAATCGTTAGAATGCCAATAATACCTTTTTGGAAAGGGAATTTCATGAACTCTATGGGAAAAATATTAAAGGGATTCAAAAATGTTGTTTGTTAGGCCGAAACAACCCAAATAATAAACTACTCGTTGGATCCAGGGGTTCCAGATAGTGAAGATTAAAAAAATCATAACTATTTCATCCGAGATGATCTGAAGGTAAATGAGATATCGTTGGAATGGTAATTTGAAACTCTTCAAGGGAAAAACACCAATACATTCTAGATAAATCATTTTTTATTTTTAAATAATTTTTCAAAACCAGACCGCTGTGCTGCCAGAACAAAACAGGGGAGGTGTTTGGTATTTTTTGGTTATTCATTGGGTTGAGCTCGGGCCATGGATGTTCGCACATCCATAACTGAGATGAGGGGTTGAAATGGGTGTCACGAGTTCATTCCATAGTCCCGGAGTAGTTTGGGACAATGAAACAACCCATTGACCATGCCATTATAAAGGTGTTTGGCTAAGGACCAAGGATTCACATTTTTCAACTAAAAAACTTTATTACATTTTTTGAAAACCAGCATTCTTATACCTATTCTTCCATGAATCCAGAACTGAATGCTTGCTTTACCCCCAAGCTTGGAAAACCAACTTAATAAAAATCTTAAACTTATGTTATTCTTCATGTATGGGAGATAACATATGCCTAGCTTAGGGGTACTCTTTGAAATCGGGTTTTGTAGCATTCAAACAAACATCTCAACACAAACAAAGTGCCACAAACATGATATAAAACATGGAGAACATGTATACACAAAAAAAGAATGCATGGAGATGATAGATAGATGCATGAACATACTTAGGATGAACATGCTAAAAAAGGCATTTTTA
>JBBYHK010000005.1:4197416-4217979 GCA_038382065.1 Adansonia grandidieri
ATATATATATATATATTTATCAATTACATTCATAATTAAATCCTTACATATATAATATGTTAAATATACAAAAAAAAACTCGAGACCTAATCCAATTAATTTATACAATCACTCCTAAAATATGAGATTAATTTAAGATTTAAATCTATCCGCAATCTTTTCACTTAAATATGAAAAACAAATTAATTAGGATCTTAATTTATTTATAGATGAGATCTATATGGATCAATTTTTTGTTTTTATTGGAGCATGCAGGATATTGAAGGTCCAAGTATTTCCCCAGTTGTAGTATCACAGCAGCAGGTTAAGAGTGCATCAAATTGCCCTCAAATGCCATCTAGCGATGAAGGTGCAAGCAAGCTGCCACATCTTACCGTAGATTAATTCAATCCGATCAATTAATATTAATTATCCCTAGATTAATTAATTTGTGGGTGGTCAGCCACTTTGTGATTTGCAGCTTGTGCATTTAAATTTTTTTTCTTCAAATGAATATTCAGATCTATTCAAGATTTTCGATGAGATAACTAGAAATGATAAATGAGTAACTCACAAGTGTCAATCCAGTTGGTAAGGTAATGAATTTTTCTTTTCCCTTCTCAGTTAGGATTTGATTCTTAGGAGTATTTCGAAAATAAAATTTTTAATTTATTAAGTTGATATAAGAGATTGTCCTTTATGATTGTTTAAAAAAATTAAAATTAAATATAGATAATATTAAGCTTATTTATGAGTCGAGTTGAACATTAGACAATATTTTTATATATTCGAGTTGGTCTTGTTCAAATTACTATTTTAATAATAAACATATATTTTTATTTGAATTTAATTATAAAAATATATAATTTTTACTATAAAAATATTATTATATTAATATGAATAATTTCAATTCAACTAACTGAATTCAAATTTAAATTAAATAAAATTATATTATATTATAGTCCGATCTATAAATAAATCTGCACAAAACTTGACACCAACTTAATTGTATTAAAACAAATGATAAGCGACTGTAGCACCAGTTTACTATAGTGGACTAGTGGTCCAGCTAATGTGAGCGTTGAAGTTACTCACAGTAACAGATGACCTTCTAAGACCTTTATTTATAAATGGCAAGAGCTCCTAACATTATAGCGACGCTAATTTTAATAGAATGTGATTTGTGAGAATATAATTATTAAAAAATAAAATTATAATTTTTGTTATATGTGAGAAAGTGTTATTATATTTATGAAAAAATTATATTGGCATATTTGGTTCATTAGATACTTTATTAGAAATATAGTAATAATTTTTAAAATTAATTTTATCATGTAAAATGCATATTATTATTTTTTAACATTTTTTAAAGATATTTATTATTAACAAGCACATAGCTTAATTGGTTTTTTAAATAATTAATTTATTTTAAATAAAAATAATATAATATATTTATTTCAAATTTAATATATGATTAAAATAAAAATAATTTTGAAGTATTTAATACGTATCTGAATTAGAATATAATTTAATTTAATAGTAATTAAAATGATTTTAAAATTAATTAAAATTTTTTGATTTTGTAATTAGTAAAAGTATTGGATAGAAAAAAAATCTAAGTACCAATTTTAAATATGAAGAATAGCAATTTTGTCATAAATATTTTTTTTTTACTTTCCAATTAAATAAGAAAGTTACTTTCCACTTTTCCTTGCAATAATCACATTTCATGATTGTGAAAAACTAATTTTGAAGAAAATATATATTTTCAAAAAGTTCAATACTTTACGACATATCAAACATATAAATTTAATTAATGAAAATTTAATTTTAAAAAAAAAATTATTGTACCAAATGCCCTTGATATGACGCAAACCCCAAGCAAACACATTTCTATTCTTATATCCATCAAATTCAAAGGCCATTTTATTCTTAGGAATTATAATGAATTAAGGTGCATATGTTTTGTATACTTCTTTCAGTCAATTCTGTAGGCAGTTTTTTTTTTTTTTTCTTATTTACAGTACCTTTTCAATAAGAAAAACTAATTGTTTTCATGCCAAATTAATATTTTATCTCTATGCAATGCAAGCCATCAGTTGACGTTAATTTGCTAAGGGATGGAGTTAACTACAGATTAGTTTAGGGATTATACAAAGAAAGGTTCAACATGTCAATTTACAAAGATTGCATGGGTAATTTTGGGGTTTTATATAAATAATTTGTTTTTTTTTTTAAAAAAATTGGTGGGTATTTATTGCTAGTGGTGTTTTATTTGCGGTTAGTACTTTATTAATTTATTTGCTGACTTATGTAAAAGTAACTCCGTAACCAAAGTTAGAAATTAGACCATGCACTAAGAAAAGTTGAGTTTAATAAAAAATCAGAATTAAAAGATTATATTTCATGAAAATAACTAAATTATTCTTAAAAATACAATACAGTGAGTACAATTAATTTCTAAAAATAAAGAGAATAAAAGTTTTAGTCTAAGTTATTATATGTAAGATTCATTTTTGTCATAGAAAAAATAATATAATCTGGAGACGTCACTCTTGATAATTTATACAAAATAAAAGAATTTATTAATTTTAAAAATTCAAGCTGATAACATTCGAATGAATAAATAGTCTTTCAATTTGTGCAAATATTAAATTATAAAAATATAATTTTTTAAAATAAGCAAGTAAATGCTATTAATCGACTTTGGTTTAGATTATAAGTCTAGATATAGTATTAACATTATATAATATGATTGTTGAAGTTTGACTCAGTAATTTGAGTGTCAAATTCTATTCAAGTTTAGCCAAATTTGTAAAGGAGTAACTCGTAACCTTCTTAGGCTCTATTTTTTTTATAAAAAAATGTTATTTTTATTTTATCTTTAGTAGATTTATTTTTTATTTATTAAATTTTAAAACATATATTTAAACATATTTTCTAAACATTTAGAGTATTATATAAATTACATAATTTTTAAACATATTTTATTTATTATCTATATAATGTAAATGACATAATATATATAAATATAACAATAATATACATTATGTAATTAAAAAATAAGTCAGACCGTTTCAAATTTTGAATGTTGGAGTCAAATATGATCTGTTTTTTAAATGAATCTTATTGTTTTTCAAACTCATATTTAGAGGTTAATATTTTTATTTAACCAGTTCTAACTATCAGATAAATCTTTAAGCGGGTAACTCAAACCATGATTAAATTCGGAATCTATATTAGATGACCTAAAAAAGGGAGGCAACTTGGGTAGTGTGCAATGGTGAAAATAGGAATGGCATTGGATCAGATATCTGCAATTTTTATAAATTTGACACCACAAAACTACTTAAAAATTTGAATCTATTTATTATCTACATTAAATCTGTATATTATTATTCGAATCTGAATTAGATAATATTATACATTGGACATCCAAATCCACAAAAAAAAAAAATTGAATTTAGCAAGTCAATTTCTTTTTTAAGAAAACTATAAAATTAAACAAAAATTAATTTTAATTCAAAGTCACTCATACTGAACATCAAACAAACAAATTTTAAAATACAAAAATAACAACTTAGATGACAAAATAACAATTGCAACATAAATAAATTTAATAATATGAAAAACTAATTCTATTAGTTAAAAGTATTTGTTCCATAAACAAAAAATAATTATTAACTTTATAAAATTAAATTATTAATAGTATATACAAATAATACATATAACAAAATTATCATAAATCATATTATAATGAAATACATGATACGGTATATTATAATTACTTAATATGATAGATTATAATATATATATATATACAGAGTGTAGTATTATATTAAATCATATCATATCTTATATATTAATTTAAATATTACATAATATTATTAAAATACATTATATAATATAATATAATACAATATATTAATCTTGTTGATAGTATTACATTGTGAGCATATAATACTACTGATATTACATCCATATGCTATCATAGTATTATATATTATAAGAAGATGAATCCATTTAACACTAGTATTAAACTAAATTAGTTTCTCAAACTTTCATAATTCTTATACGATATATATCTGTTTAATTTAACTGCCACATTTCATATTCTATTCACATAGATCAAGTATGTCTAGTTTTGATTAAATAAAAATATCTAATTACTTATTTGATGTAAAAAAAATTCTAATTGTTAAATAAATATATTGAAAAAATAATATTTTCGATTGATATGATAGAGATATCAGATTAATTTAAAACTTTATGTGCGCGATGAGTACCATTATATTGCTAAATCTAATTATTAGCTTATTAAAATATTAATCCTATAAAAAGTTTTGCAAGTATATAAAACTAATTAAGTTTTACCCTAATATAATTGGACCTCTCCTTGTATTATAATATTATATTATATCAAATAATGTTATATAATTATAATATTTAAATATATTATTTATATATAATATTATAATAAAATATTTATATAAATATTATGTATTCTAATTATACATAATTATATAACAATTATATTGTAATATATAATATGTTATTATATTGTAATATGTAAATATTTAATAATTATATATATACTCTATATTATTAAAATTATATATCGTATATAATTAATACATATATTGTATCATTTATAATATGTATGTAGTTTATTATAATATTATACATATAATAAAATATATCATATATTGTGTTATATGATAAGTATATTTATGTTATTATAGTGATTTAATTAATTAAGTTGATTAAGTTATCAAATATTGTTTATTAAAAGTATGACGTATTTTTAAAATTTAAAAATATTTAACATAATTAACTAATTTAATTTTATCATTAATTTATGGGGAAATTATGCTAAATTACCCCATGGCATGGGTTATTTGTGGATGGAGATCTTGTTGTTTCAATTTTGGCACTTTGAGACCCTATAGTTTATATTATGTGTAGAATTTGGTACTCTATTACTTTTTCATCTACTTATGTTACATTTTCCTTAAATTGGTTTTATAATACAAATAAAAGTAATTAAGCAGTACAAAGATATAATTATATAAAATAGAGCAATAATTTTATAATTAACCTAGCAAAACTGTACTTATTTGCCTTCTCACACATTTCTTTTTTTCCTTTTAAATTTCTTACAATATTTATAATAATTTAAATTTTATTACCTCAAAAAAATTAAATCCTTATATTGTTTAGAGAGATATGCATTATAGTCAATTACCTTTTCTATGCTCTTTCATTCACTCAAGTAATTCTCAGTTTAGCATTTAGAGGAAAGATGATGCAACTATTAATTTGTAGCCTTATTTAATAATATAATTTCTTTTGATTTTTTTAGAAAAAGATGATGTCTTTTCTTATAAACAGATAATAACAAAAATTGGTTAAAAGAAAAGTAAAAAAGTAGGTGCAACCACTTTATCATTTGAGAGAAATAAATAAATAATAATGCAAATGACCAAAACTTGTTGGGAGAGAGTGTATGATTAATGCACCTGATATCTTTTTTTGAAGTTGCTTATTAAGACTGAAAAGACATAACAAAAAGAAGTTGATTTTTGGGTATTTCACTTAGTTGTTTTCTCATGGAGTGAAAGAGAAAAATGGGTGAGCAACGAGTCTATGTGAGAAAGGAGTGCGAGTGATAGTGAGATTGCAAGTTAATTTTAAAATTACTATTAGGTTAATTTAATGCCACTCAATTGATTTTATTTATATTATAGAACTAATTAATGAAAATTGTAACAGAAGTGGAAGAAAAAGTAACAAACCTAACTTTGCACACAATATAAATCATAAGGTCCCAAAGTATCAAAGTTAAAACCACAAGGTTTTAATCCACACATGGTCTATACCATTCAGTTGTTTAGTCAAATTTTCCCTTAATTTGTTATATTTTATTTTGAATTACAATTTTTAATTATTATTATACTTATATATAAGTTAATTTTAGTTGTCTCTTATTTCACAATCTAAGATTAACTTATTTAGTAAAGTGTTTAATGGTTAGCTTAACAAACTTAGTTCAAGTTTTAAATTAAACATAGATTTTCTACATTTTACTAAAATGAATTTGAATTACAAATTCGAATAATAGATTTGGATATGTATATAAAAAATACAAATTTGAATAATAAATATCCGAAAGTTTATATCTATATTTACTTCAAACCTACCATAAATAATAATTATAATATTTGAATTTATAAAATTTGAAGTAATAAAAAATAAATCAACTAATTACAAATACTCAAATTCATGTTAGACATTATCACGTGAAAATGAAATAAAAGCGTTGACAATTATAATGGCTGATTGGTGGGTTTGAGCATCGATCATTGTATCATCACACTACGAAAAGTGATTAAGGATCATCCAAGCAAATATTAAATCGTCTGATGACAGAAATTGAATTGATCATGAAATTAGAAATGCTGACACTCTTAATAACTATTAGATTCGAATCCGACGATATTCTTTAACCATCCATCAATTCCTCAGCTTTCTCCGGCTAGTGTTAAAGGTAGCAAAATGAATCCAACCTCAAAAATTTATTAAAAAAAATTTAAGCTCAAACTCGAATTGCTTTCAATTTCAAGTTAATGGCCCAAATTGAAATTACCCGAACTTGAAATGACCCAAACCCAATAGAACCCAAACTCAAAAGAATCTAAACTTGAAAGAAACCAAACTCGAGCTTGACTTGAACACGAATCTGAATTTAATAATAAAAATAAAAGTGATAAAATTATAATTAAATAATTTTTTATAAAGCAAAAACTTTAATTATCAATTTTATTTTAATATTATTTTAAAAATTTAGTTAAATATTAAAAATTTAATTTATATTTTTTATGATGAAATAATAATTTATCAAAAAATAAATCATATATGAGCTTTAAAAATATTATTGATAAGGTATATCTTCCATTTACCATATTTTTTTTAATTTAATTGGTTAAACTTATTGAATATTAAGAATTTATATATGTTAATAGTAAAATTCTAAGTGCTTCCTTAAATATTATTCTTATTTTATTATTGTTATTTGAAGTTTTGATAATTAAAGTCTAATAATAATGTAGCAAAGTAACAAGGTAAATTAAAAATATGAAAGTCATAATAAATAATATTATATCAAAAAATAAAAAAAAAATCATAGTTTAGACTTAGACTAGCAACTAGACTTATTCATAAGTCGGTCAACCCGCCCAGCTTGGCATGCCCAATTCAATCAGGGGTCTTGCACTTTAAGTTTAAAACTAGCCCGTCTTGATACAATATTTTTTTTTTAAATAAAATAATATATTTTTATTTAAATTTAATTATAAAATATATAAATATTAATATAAAATAACTTTTTAATATTATAAACAGTTATTCGAGTTTAAATGGGTAGTTCGAGCCAAATTCGGGCCTGAGCTGAAAATTCAAAACTTTTTGAGCCGTTGTTGGGCTCATGGAATAGAGCTAAGATTTTTTAGACTCGATCGAGCCAAATTCCTGTTTGAGTTTAAAATTTAAAATTACATAAAAGTGATTATATTTAATATAAAATAAAAAATATTATAAAATATACTTGAATTTGAACTCAAATCCAAACCCGAAAAATTTAAACTCAAAAAAACTCAAACTTAAATTAACTTAAACCTAAATTAATTCAAAATCAAACCCAAAATGACTTGATCTAAACTCGCTAAATTGTTACCTCTAGTTAGTGTCATCAAAACTACGAACCGTAATTCTGAAACTGCATCCGAAGCCGTTTCACTTTCTCTCATTCCCGCCAAAATTAACAGAAATGAAGATTCAAGATTGCTAACAAGTGAGAGTGACAACCCCCGAACCCCCAGAACCGTTAGGGTGTTCTTCAGTTCCCGATACGGTTACATATCAGGCGCCTCCCCTAACAACCTCCCTTATAAATACCCCTCCACTCTCTCTCATCTGTTCCCTCATTCTCAACTCTTTCAAGAATCCAAACAACTCCCTTTCTTTATTCTCCTTCAATGGCGATTTTTTCTCTGAATCTCGTGATCTTCCTCGCTTTCTCTTTCCTCTCAATTTCCCACTCCACTGTCGGCCCAACTCTCACCTCCACCACCGGCGCCGCCGAGGCCACCTCTCCATCACTCTTCACAATCTCACCAACGCCGCAACCACCTCAAGACCTCCTGGACCCCTCTTTCTTCTCTCATACTTCACTCCTTGCACCAATCCTGTCTCATCTCGGCTTCAACGAGCTAGCCACCGCAGCTCCTTCTCTCTCCATTGACTCCACCCCCGCCACAGCTTGGTCCGGTCCTTACACTGTCTTTGCTCCTTCCGATTCCTCTGTCCGTGCATGTGTTTCTCCCTCCACTCCTGCCCTCCTCCGTGAACACATGGTTCCCGGTATCTTCACCATTGATTACCTCCGAAAACTCACCTTTGGTACCAAAATCGAAACTCTCAGCCCCGGCCGTTGCATAACCGTAACCTTCACAGCCAACAACCACAAAAACCTTACCATTCACAAAATATTCATCGGCGGTGTCGAAATCACTCATCCAGATCTATTCAACAATGGCGTAATCATAATCCACGGCCTACAAGGCTGCATCTCACCTCTCTCGCCTTTCTCTTGTGACGTTGAACGGATGACGTCACTCATTTTCCCGTTCCACTACGATCGTAGTCAAAATAACCAACTGAAACTGCAACAAAATGTCCCTCTGATGCGATTCATGCTTCGAGACGCCATGCTACGGCTGAGAAACAATGGCTTCTCCATTCTCTCGCTCGCTATGAAAGTCAAGTATGCGGAACTCGTTCCTCTCAACAACGTCACGATCTTCGCTCTTGATGACGTGTCAATCTTCTCTGGTTCGCAGTCTTACATCCATAATGTAAGGTTCCATATATTGCCAAACCAGTTTTTGACTGTTGCGGATCTGGAGAGACTTCCAGTGGGCACCACGTTGACAACGTTGGATGTAGGGCAGAGTTTGGTGGTGACGACCGCCGGGGGAGGGTACAGGAAGAATCAAATGAGGATTAACTATGTGGGGATTAAGGTTGCTGATGTGATAAGGAATTTGAATGTTGTAGTGCATAGCATTTACTTGCCGTTTCCTCATGTTCATCCTACGGCGGCGGTGAGTAATTCGATTTTAGGTGATGCACATCAGACGTTGAAAATGGCAGGAACAGGTGGGGATTGTGAAGCTCCGAATGAGCAAGGTGGTTGTGGAATGAACAGGTGAATCGCGTCACGTCTCAACTAAAGCCCCATATGCTGGAGTTTGAAAACCACTATCACCATGGTCTTTGAAGGGCTTTGCTGATGTGTGTGCACTGAAGTGGAGGTTTGCCTTCTGTTTCCTAGCTTTGGTTTACTGTTAATCTGTGTTTAGTCAAATGAGTGATTTTTTTTTTTTTTGGCCAACGATTGAGTCAAACTTTGATAGATCTGTTTTTAGGTTAAAAATTCGTTTGTTAAGTGTCTGTTTGGATGGAGAGTGGTTGTAATGTTGCAGTACTTTAGAAAGGAATTAATAAAAAAGAAGGAAGAATACTGTTAAAACTTTTTGGCAAAGTTATCATTCATTGTGTTAATTAGCTTAGCATGTTGAACTATTTCGTATTGCAAATTTACAATCAAGTTTGGCAATAAGATTAATTAGTGGAATCTTTTGGAATTCACATACGAATAGCAGAGATAGGTAAAGAAATACTAATGGGGAAACAAGCTTAATTCGTGAATCATTTCTTAACTCGGGAAGGTGGTAAGTTTTGGGCCTTAAGTTGGGCTCTCCCTTCCTACTCCATTGTTATTTTGAGATTGAGATTGAGATTGCCATAAGCGGAATAAAACTTAAAAGATAATCCAAGTTCAACTATATTTCAATGTTTTTTTAAGAAGTGAACAAAATGACTATCCCAATTATATCCTAAACTCAATTTTAATAAGGTTTATCACCTTTTGGAAATTTTTTAATCAATTTGTGAATTCATTTTTTTCCTTTATAAATTTAAATAGAAATTAAATTAGACTTTGAATAGACCCAGCCGGCAGCCTCAATAATTTGATAGCTCTCTTTGTTGAGCTGTGTCTCGGTCCATTCCAATGCTTAAGGTCCTTACGTTAAATTCATCGGGCCATGTTACTGTTTAGTTTTTAACCTTGGGTGGACATAAGTTAAGGCTAGTCCTACATACAGAGGAAAATGGACCGAAAATGGACCTAGACTTGTGGCTCATTTTTTTCATTTTGATCGACCATGTTATTGCTAACATGGAGACCTGAATTCATTGTTGCCAGTAAAAATTGGCGCATGCTAACACTGTATTGATCACCATTAATACAAAACTTAAAAAATTGTTACATATGAGAATGCTGTGCATGAAATCTCCTTTATGCTTTCTTTAGTTTTCTTAAGGGCATACTATAATAAGTTAGGTGACTATTGGATATAAAATGTGTCCAATATTAATATATTTAAAATTTTTTTAAGTTTTTTTTTTCATAATTTAAAAGTTTATATCTCATATTTATATCTTAATATAGGTCAACCATAAGAATTAGACATCGATATTTAAAAAAATAAAGAATCAAGATAACATATAAATTATAATTTAGCACTATTGCATTTTATTATCACATCAATTGAGCATCTCTATTTGTCAGCAGATCAGTGCAATGCATTTCGCAAAGTAAATTATAACAATATACTGAGGAAGAAAATTTGGGTTTAAATCACATATGTCCATCTTTCTTAATTCATTAAGTTGCTGGCGTACACTCAGCTGAAGCATATGGTGCATTTTTTTTATCTCGGGGCGAGAAAGAGGGGATATTCAATTGGTTTGGGTTCAATCTCAACATTTACTAACATTATCCTATTTTGAGACTGCAGCTTCCTTTCGTTTTTGTTTTTTTTTTTTTAAAAGTGCGAACAGAAACTCATACATAGTGACACAGTTAAGCACACATTGCGTTAGAAATTCTTATGCACTTTGGGCTTCTAAGAAAGCATTAAAATCCTCCCTAGCCTTGCGCAAGCGAGGTGTGGTGCAAGAAGCTGGTGAGGCAGGGCATGATGTTGGGGATGATGTAGAAAACCTGACATGGCAAGATGATTCATGGGATTTCCTACCTGTTGCTTTTGTTGGAGTTGGGCCATTTTTAAGGACTCCTTTTAGATCTTTATTATCGAACACAAAGGCAGCAGAAACTGGTAAATTTGCACCGTTCCCAATATTTTTTATTAACTCCAATGGCAGATCAAAGTAGAGATTCATCGAGTCTCCATCCTCGTCACAATCTGCTATTATGGATGATGGAGCCCAGGATCCGCATTCGAACTTTTCCAGGGAAACTGTTCTGGATATCAAATTATTCCCCATCACCATTGCCTCTACTTTTCTTGGCCTCACTGACTTTGCCTTACTGAAGCCTGGTATGAACAAGCAAAGGGCGCTGCATTTGAAGTCAACTTCATCACCCTCAATCTTCTCACTGCTCTTCGAACCACCACCATTGTTAATATTGGCATTAAAGGTTAAACTGCCATGACCATGATGTTTGTTCTTGTATTGCTGGGCGTTTGTGTCGCTCGGCCAAAGATCATTAAGTTCATCTGGTGGCGCACATGTTCTTGCTTTTCTTCCAAATCTGGTTCTTTTTCAGCAGAGATTGATGATATTGTGCTGCACATGGGTGCTTATTGACCAACTTTTCTACCTGTCGAGGAGATGCTTGACTTTCATTTTTCAAGGTCTTCCTTGACAAAATCGAGCAAAATCGAGGGGAAGAGGCCGCGGAGTTTGGAAGGCTACAACTCAGGAACTTGTGCTTTGCAGGGACCAAAGTAGGTGGATTATTGATAGGAGGTAACATGAGGTTAAAACTTATTTCTCCCATGGATGATTCTCTCAATGATATTGGATCAACAGATATTTGTTTTTCCTTCTGCAGGCTCTCCTTTTTCTCTAGTGTTTTTGGTTCAATTGAAATGAAGTCAAGCTCATGTAGATCCTTGTAAATTTCATCTAGTTCTCGAGCTATATTGTTTGTTGTGGAAACTACTCTTGAAATGGGAACTGCCATGGAATTGAAAAGAACAATGTTTGAGGATTAAACGACTGATCACAACTGCTTAAAAGCACAGATTTGGACGTGGATAGCATGCCTAGAGCATCTCAGTAGTGATTTGCATGTCGCGTCACTTTGTTCCACATTAAGGAAACAGGCAGAGCTTACAATAATCCGCTAAAGGTGCGTGCCACAACCACTTTACGACGGTTGACTTTGTTAAAACTAGAAAATAACACAAAAACATTATTCATGTGCTTGCATGTGTTTGCACGTTCATACTCCGGAGTACTTTGCATCTCTCTTAATCAAAAGCTATTTGGTCTTAGTCAGTGATTTTCAAAACCGGACCCAAGGTTAAACAGTTGGTGTTAGCTTCAACTCTCGGTTCAATTAAGTGGTTTGATTGGTTCTTAATCAGCTTAACAAAAACCCTCTTGAATGCCCGTATCCAATTGACATATAAACCACCAATTGATCCGGCTGATTGATCTGGTTTTCAAATAATTGTCTTAAATCTTTCTCTCTATCTCTCTCCTGCAAACTTAAAAATCTCCAATTTGCACCTCAAATGCAACCTGCACTATGCAATCACTCAAACAAATATTGCAGCTCACATAAATTCATGTCAGTTTCCAACAATTTAAATGAAATCTTATACTCTTGTTTATTGCTAAACTTGAGGTATTTGTTGAAGCATATCATATTCTTCGACTGAACCTACAGACCGAATGCCAAAACCTGACTCAAGGGCTGAAAGTAGAAATTTACAGGTCTTCTCAGAATTCTGGGTACGTGACCATCCAAAGGGTATTCAACCTGAAACATTCTAAAGGGTATGTTTCTTTCTGATCTTTTATTTGGCAGGTGGCACATTGTACATGTATCAGAGTCATTCTTGTTCTTGTTTGTTTCTACCATTTAAATGAATTTGACTGTTTCGGGTAAAGCAGCTAGTAGTTCCAACGGCATCTTCAAAATAGATATGAAAATTGTGTAAATATGTCATATTTGTGTTAAGAAGTAGGACTATAGAAGTAGCAACTAGAGAGCGGAGAGTCAGAAGTAGGAAGCTGGAATCAAATCTTCTTAGTAGATGTGGGAGGCGCTTGCATGGGAGGTTTCTCATTGCCAAATGATTCTCGAGGGCCACATATACACGGATTAGTCTAAGCGCACGTAATTTTGTTAGCTAACTTTGTTTTAAAGAGTAAAGACAATCGCTATCAATGTTACTTGAATTTAAGTGTAAATGTTAGATTCAAGTTTATATTTGATACGGGTATATTTTAATTTTTATTTTTTTTATAATTTTTTTATATATTTAAAATTTTTTTAAAAGATTATATATATATCCATATTTGAATAGTGCCAGATACAATACTCTTAAAAGAATGAAAAGTGAGAGCAAAGTAAATCATGATAAAATTCGCAGTTGTAGGTTACTATTAAGGTTGTGATAGAAGGTGGGAGTGATGCCTTGTGTGGAATACAACACACCCCAGAGAAAGGTTAAAAAAGAAGAATTCTTAAACTCATGAAGCCGTCAAACAAAGCTTCCCATGACATTCCAAGAGAAATGGAGTTAACCGAAGTATTTTGCTACCGCCATATTGTCTCAACGTTGATGCCATTAATGCACGCGTCAACAGTCATGCACACGCTTTCCACAAGGTGATAGCTGCAAAACATGCTTAACAACAGGTTTAATTAGTTAAGCTTCCAGTTGACTAAGAACAAAACTACGGGTGTAGATTAAAGGCCATTTCGCTATAGCGTATTAGATGTAACAAATTTTGCATGCAAATTCTTTAGTCGTTCTGAAATTTCTTCAGTTAATTTTTCGTACAAATATTTTATTTTTATTTTAAGAAGTAGGCATAAAAAATTGTTTAATGGTCTGCATTTTTTTATAATAATTGATTGTTATTGAAGTTGGTTTATCACTGCCAAAGACTTTTTGGTATACAATCAATGGGCTTCTGATGCAACTAACATTGGTTGTTTTTGTCCCTTTTATACTGTCTATATATTTCATTCATTCTTTTGGGTACGTTACTTGGACTCATGCATAAATATGAGACACGCATATCTTAATATATATCAAGAGAACATTAAACATAAATACTTAAAAAAAATCTTGTGTCAATAATTTTTTTTTTTGGGTGACCTTTGTGGTCCGATGAATTGCTGAATTTGGGCAGGTTTTAGCAGCAAAGACGGCAGAAAGCAGAGGTTTGCTGGGTCAACTTTTTGTTCTTGTAGCATTAGTACTCATGTTTACTCTGGTCTTTTATGGTTTCTTTTATAAAAAGAAAGTACATGGTGATTTCTTCAACTTATTCAGCTAACCTGAACGTGATGCACCCATATTTTGAATTTTAGATTGTTTTTTTAACTTTCCCACAAAAAAACTTGGAACTTGGAAAGAGACGATTAATATTGAAATATTGAGAGTTAAATTATAAATATATTAATGTCATATTTGAAAATATGAATTTAAAAATTTATATTTGAATTTAGTTATGAGAATAAAATCAATAAGTTATATGTAAAATTAATTAAATTTTAATATAATTATATATTTAAAAAATATAAAATCATAATTTTTAAATTTATAAATATTTATAAAAATTTTAAATTTATTATTAAATAAATATTTAATAAATTTATAAATTTAAAAAATAATTATAATTATTATATTTATATATATTTGATTATATAATTTATATTAATTTTAAAATTTAATTTTTTTTTTTAAATTTAAGTTGTCAAACTTAAATTTGTGTAAGATGTTTGAAGAGTAAAAATGTGCATTGTTGTTGCATCCAAATTCCAACAACAAAATGGGGGTAGGTAGGGTAATAAACGATGGGGTCTTGGGTGGTGAGTTACGACTGACAAGTCAAAATGAATAGTGTTTATCAGAATCCATCGCTACCAAGTAGCAACGCCAAAATTAGGTCCAATTCCTAACACCCTTTTTCACTGTTTTTCTTTCGCCTTCTGTGTTAAAAAAAATTAAATTTAATAATTTGTATATTTATATTATATTTATAAATTTTATTATATTATAATTATATTTAAAAAAATTTTATATTTATATTAATTTTAATTATTTATAATTTTTATTATATAAAATTTTAAAAATATATTTGGAGTAAGGACCACCTTGGCAATGGCTGGTCCCACTCTGCATCCCACCTACCCATCTATCTCCTTTCTCCATTCGCCGCCATTGATGGAAGTTTCAAGGGCTCAGATTCCAGGTTAAAACTTAAAGCCGCTCACTTTCTCAAAATTTTATTTTTAAAAACTATTAACATCTCCAGGCAGGCCCCCAACAACCCTCACCATTTTCCTTTTCTCCCACCAACCCCCCCCCCCCAATTGCCCATATTTTTCTTCATTTTTCTTAAGATTAGTTTTGGGTTTGCTTTTATTTATTTGACCAAGATAGAACAGGCTCCAAACCTTAGCCCAAAATCCCTGTTTTTGCTTTTAATAGTTCTCTTCTTCCAAAATGGCAAATTCTCTTCATGCTTCAGCAAGCATTCCCCGTGTTGGCTTCAGCTCCCAACTTTTGGGATCACATTCCGCCTCCAAGGCTTCCGTTTCCGTTTCTTTCCCTACTTCTCTTACAAATCTCTCGGTCAAGTAAGTTTCTTTTTCCGGGTTTTTATTATTTCTACCACTTATATATATATATATATATATATATATAAAAATCCTTGGGAACAAATTTTGAGTTGTGATTGCTTTTAACAAATTCTATACTCTATTCAGTTCATTGAAGAAAGACCACAAATTTGTTTCTGGGTCATCAGTTGTTCCATTTAAGTTACTCAAGTTTCGTAGTAAAATTTGCCATTCATATTTTTTTTTTCTTGCTTATTTTACTGTAAGGTTGCTGGAAACAAGATAGCATTAGGTTTGAATTATGAAGGTGTGGTGTCTACTTAGATTTCGTTCAGTATGTATTTTCAGTTGCATTTGCTATGTCAACACTCAAAATCCCTTGTCATTATATGGTCAAATATAATCAATCCTTTTTAGTTGCAGCTGGTAATTAATGTAGGATTTATTCTTTGCGAGATGTTATTTTAGATCTTTTCAGCAGTAAAAAGAGTAGGTTGGTAATATCTATGGACAAATTGATATGGAAATGATTTCATGTAGTATTGTCTTGTTATGGAATTGTTAAGAGAAACATCCTTATTTTTAGTTTACCTCATTCCTTAAGCTGATTCATTGTAGTTGTAGATCTATTTTAATTTAAGAAACTTCCCTTTGTTACACTATCACAAGCGATGCTATCTATCAGTTAAAGATTAAAAAAAGCTTACGTATTCTGCAAGAAATTTTTTTAATTTGTATGAAAATTACAGAAAAGTGGCCTTAAAAGTCTGATTGCCTACAATCTTCCAAAGGGAGAAAGTAAAACCGGATATATTAGAGAATGTCATTTTCTAGTTCTGTGTACTTCTTGGCAGGTCTATCGAGACTTGTAGACAACAGTCATCTAGAATAAGTGCAATGTCGAAGGCAGAGAGTAGCAGCTTTGACCAAGCAAAAGTTGATATCTCTTTGAGCCCCAGAGTTAACTCTGTGAAGCCTTCAAAGACAGTGGCTATAACCGATCATGCAACTGCTCTTGCACAAGCCGGTGTCCCTGTTATTCGATTGGCTGCTGGAGAGCCTGATTTTGATACGCCAGCCGTTATAGCTGAGGTATTTTTCCTTTGTTAATCCATTTTGGGTCCCTGTTGTTGTTTTCTATGTTTAAGTTGTGTCATCTTTTACTCTAGAGTCTGTTTTACTAAGAATTATTTTAATTTATTATATTTTTTGTCATTTTGGAAAAGTAAGGCCGGGATAAATGCAATTCGTGAAGGTTACACAAGGTACACTCCCAATGCAGGTACTTTGGAACTTCGTACGGCAATTTGTCATAAGCTAAAAGGTAAGAGTTAATGCTATGGAAGTGCTTTTCTGATTTAAAAAGTGTAAAATTTGATGCGTGTTTACCTTTGGAGTAGGATGAGGCAAGGTTTCTCATGTTTTTATTCTACTTCTTTTTACTTATTCCCCCTCCTCCTTTTTTTTTTTGTTTTTTTTTGGTAGAGGAGAATGGAATCTCTTATACACCTGATCAAATTTTGGTCAGTAATGGTGCCAAGCAGAGTATCCTTCAAGCAGTTCTTGCAGTTTGTTCTCCTGGAGATGAGGTAAAGTTTTTCTATTTAAAAATCTTTACCATATAGAACATGCTGAGAATATGCTTTAAGAAATCCTTCCCACCCCGTTTTTGACCTACTTGTTAAGTTACTGTTGTAGATCCATTTCCTTTCACCCAATGCTGAGCCATGTTTACTTCCCTTGCTGTCTCTCTTACTATCTTTGATCAAATCTCAGAAGTTCGTAGAACTGGGGAGTTTCTAGTGATAACATATTTACCTTTGAATTGAGTGAATATTCTTTGGAATTTGGAATCCCTTCCATTGAATTCATTGTTCCATCAGAACAAGAATTAAATTTGGACCCAAGCGCTCTGCATGACTTTTTGGTCCTATCAATTGAGCATGTGTTGAGTAAGACAAGTGATAGTTGTTGTGTTTGGGAACATGAATAGGAAATTGTGTATTTGAATATTATTTGTTAGTTAAATTGTGCTAATGTTTTCAATATGTAAGAAGGGGCTAGATTCAAATACCACTGTTTCTGATCATCTAAGAATTTGAAGGGTGCCTTGTACTTTAGAACTTATTTATCTTTTCATGTATTGATTGCATCCATCAGTATAATTTGCAGAATTAACCAAATTCAAATACCTCATGAAGTTCATGTTTCCAAACTCAACGGTTGTCATCTCAACTTCTTTGCATTGTTAAAACTACAGTTTTCTTTTACAAGATTGTACGTTGGTTTGATAATCTGTTAAATCGATTACAGTATCAGGTCTCAAAAAAGAGATTATTGATGTACCGCTTTGTAGTGAAAGCCATAGACCAAATTTCTTCATTGATTATGCTATACACCATGCATATTTAACTTGAAAGTTGTTAGTCTACAAATTTGGGCAGTAAGAAATGCCACATAGATTTGAAATTTTGCCGTGAAACAGAACAAGTATTAGCCTAGCTTTGTCAGGAATGTGAGATAGAAAACAGAATGAATTAATATAGCCTATAAAGATGAAAATAATATAAAATTGTAAATATTATAATATTTTTCCCGCATGCTAGAATGGTTATTTCCTGTTCATGGTGTTAGATCTAGCTTCCAAATGTAAATGTCCAGAAGTAACCGTCGTTAGGTAATTATAATCATGCTTCCAGCTCCTTTAAGTTGAGTGATAAGGGTGACTAATTATGGGCACATAATTTATTTCAGGTAATAATTCCTGCTCCATATTGGGTGAGTTACCCAGAAATGGCAAGGCTGGCCGATGCAACACCTGTTATTCTTCCAACTCTCATCTCTGAAAATTTTCTATTGGATCCAAAGCTCCTTGAGTCTAAAATCAGTGAAAAGTCAAGACTGTTGATTCTATGTTCTCCATCCAACCCAACTGGATCTGTTTACCCTAAGAGACTGCTTGAAACAATTGCAGAAATTGTAGCAAAGCATCCCCGGCTTCTGGTACTATTACATGGCCTGAACTCTCAGATGTAGGCTATGCTGATATTCAAACACTGAGCTTTTTGTTATTGGCTTATTCAGGTGCTATCTGATGAAATATATGAACATATAATTTATGCACCGGCAACTCATACAAGCTTTGCATCATTGCCAAACATGTGGGAGCGAACTCTAACAGTCAATGGCTTTTCCAAGGTAATGCAATTGTATTTAAACCTTGGTTAAGTCTTCCCTTCTACTTAATTGATGAATTTTCCATGCTTAACTTTGGTGTAGTTCCTTTATTGGTCATTTGGAGGATTGACATTTTGAAGTTGACATATATAGGCTTTTGCAATGACTGGCTGGCGACTTGGATACCTTGCTGGACCTAAGCACTTTGTTGCAGCATGTAATAAAATCCAGAGTCAGGTATTTTGCATTATACTCATCACTTTCGTTTTCAGTTGAGCGAACTGCATCCTGCATTTATTAGTGCAGAATGCTATTGCATTTGCCTATAATAAAATCTGGGAAGAACTTTTATTGGAGATCAAGCGGATTTTGTTGCTAGTCTTGTATAGAGAATGATCAGAAGGTATGGCACTTTTTGTTCGATTGGCTGTGTGGCATATTGGGGACTGCAGATTCAACCACTACTAATCTTTGACATACATTGATCAAGCATCTGAATATTCTTGCACTAATATTGTTTATTGGGACTAATACCATTTTGGGATCCTTTTTTTTTTTTTTTTTTCATTTCTTAGTAGCCTTCTTTGAAACTCTTATACTCGGCAAGCAAGTCAATATTTGTACTTTTGGTATTACTGCCTGGCTCTGAAGAGGTTTAAACTAAGGTTGCCTAAATCAGTTTTAATTTGGTTCCTGCATCATATTGAAAGTTAAAACTATTGTGGTAACTTTCAATGTTGTTCACAAGAATGAACAATTTGGGATGTAGTTGTCAATTTCCTTGGTAAGGCTCATTGTATATTTTAGAACATGGCATGTGCACGTTTATTTATGCATAAAAAGTTTATCAGACATGTTTAGTCATCTCGACTTAGTGGCTTTTTGAACCTCCTAATTCCAACTCTTGTTCAAGTTATTCAAAGTTCATACTTTTGATATTAGTCCAAACTTCTGAAGAGGTTAGAAACAAAGTTTACCCTACATGCACTTTAATTTGTTCATTCTCTTAGTGCTTAAAGTTGAATCAATGCTGCAGTTAATGTGGTTCTACAAAATGAACAACCTAGGATGTTGCAAATTTGCTGGTGACACTCATTGTAACAGTTAGAACATTTTGCATATTTATTCACATATCACAAGTTTGAGGCATAGTATTTTGCTTTAAAGTTGCCTTTGGATGAAGTTGTAGTTAATTGTGATCAAGTAATTCAATAAATTACCTAACCATCTTTTAACCAAATGTTAGCAAATATGAGTATCATGTTTTGACATTTATAATTTTGACCTAGAAAGCAATAAATGAAGAGAACATTTGAGCCAAACTAGGGCGGGATGTGGAGTTAGAAATATCCTGGGATGTCTTGGGAATAAGATTATTGGACTGTGCTTGGAGAACTGAAATTTCTTGTGTTTGGAAAAAACTCAAAACTGATGTCATTAACTAATGAACAATTGTTGTTTATCTTGATTTGCAAATGTTGAAGGAAAGAAGAATAATGCTTAGTAAAGGAGTCAGCTTGAGTTGATTGTGCTAGATGGACACACTTCTAAACATTTGCATTTGTCTAATCATCTGAAACTGATATATTAAGAAGGATTCAGATTGCTGATCTCATATAGTTAAGGCAATGAAATACTAATGTGTCAGTGCACTTATGAATGTTATGT
>JBBYHK010000005.1:4284943-4305555 GCA_038382065.1 Adansonia grandidieri
GGGTCTATTTTTTGATTTATTAGTTTAACAAATTTCTATTTATATATATTCTTTAAATTTTAAAATATATATTAAAAATAAAATCAATTTAAATTAAAATTATTTTATATTAATATTTTATATTTTTATAATTAAATATAAATAAAAATATTTAATATTATTAAGTAATGCTCACTGGCCATCCGTAGCCCTGTCCAATGTAGCCCGATCCAAAAATAGTTGTGACCATATCAAGAATTTATTCTTTTAACATTTTAAATTTATATATTATTTTAAATATATAAATAGCACTTTTAATATCAATATCACAGATTTTAATAAATAATATAAAATATTAAAACAGAATATTCTTTGGCCATTTTCGGCGTGCCTCGTTTTAGGTCTGACAAAGCTTTTAATATGTTCAATACGTTAATATGTTCAGCCGTCTAATATATTTATTTTATTTTTTAATTTTAAAATATTAAAAAAATATTTTTATATTAATATTTATATATTTTAAAATTAAAATTAAATATAAATATTTTATTAATAAATAATAATTTAAGTCAAATTGAATTGATCGAATTGAAAAAGAGAATTCTTAGCTAAGCACAATCTAATACATTTCTTTCTTTTACAACAGTGATATTTATCCACTAAAATCTTTTTACATTAACTTTTAAATAGTATTTTGCTTTTTTGATAAATAAAATATTAAAATAAAAGTATGTAAATTAAAAAAATAAATTTATATATTAATATCATATTTATATATTTTAATTATATTTAAAATATTTTATATTTATTTAAATTTTGATACATAATAATTTATATTAAATATTAAAAAATAAAAATATTAAAAATATTTTTATAAGTAAATTTAAATAAAATTTTTTTTATAATAATATACATAAAGTATTATCACGTTACACAATAAACATTATCAAATATATAAAAACATTGTTCAAAGTTTTAATTGGGTAAACTGATTACAATAATCTTTTTTGTTTTCTTTTCCTTTTCAACAGTTGAGATTAATATCTAATGGTCAAAAAGTTTTTGAAACTTATGGGAAATTTATATTAATAAACTTATATTAAAATTTTCTCTAAAGATACGTGCGTTGTTTATTTTTATTAATAAAAAAAGTGATTGAATTTAATATTATGAATTAATTTACTCACTTTTTTTATCAAAAAATTTTAAAATATAATTAAAAAATAATAAAAAAAAAATAAATAATATTAGAGTTGTTTTGATATTTTAATTATTTTATATTTTTAAAATTTAAAAATTACCTACTTTTATAAGAAAATCACCAATAACTTTTAAAAAAAATTCATATTAATAAAAAAATTTATTTATTATTTATTTTGAAAAACTCACGAAACGAATGTAACTAACTCTAGTTATTGTTAAAAAGAATGGCTATCATTCCATCAAGAGATCCCTTGCAAGTCTTGCGTTCATAGACGATTGGTCTTCCCTGTTAAGTATAACACAATTATATAATACAAATATAATATAAAAAATTAAAAATAATAAAATTTAAAAATTTTAATATATATTCATAAAATAAATTATTAATATATAAAAATTTATATAATATAAAATATTTTAAATATAATTATTACATATCAAAATATTAAAATATATAAATATAAAACACATACAAACTTTTATATTCATTATTCATGTCAAATATAATTTTTTTTGTTACTTGATTTAGAAATTCCAATTAATACTAATAAACACAATATAAGTTCTTTTATAATTAATTAAACCGAAATTTTTTTTTTGGACGATTAAACTTAGCATTGTGAAACGTTATTTACTAGTTTACCCTCGGCGCCACCTCTCATTTCACCACTAACCGCCATGCTAACGCCTTGATACTGAAGTGGCACCACAACACCCACTGGCGCAGCATAGTAAACCCGCCCGTCGTACGCTGCCGTCTGTCCGTGTGCCGTATCTATGACTCCTCCACTCGGTGGCCTCACCGCCTGTTGCGGCATGGATGATATTGGCGAGTGATGAGTTGGCGGAAGTTGGGCGATCATGCTGCAAACGGGTTGCTCCCGATAGAGTTCGGGTGGCATTCTCTGTACGTTGGGGTAGTAGACTTGACCGGCCAGTCCAGTTACCGGTGGAAGCATTTGTGGTGCTGCCGGTGCAGGTGCTCGATCTGGAACTGTTGAAGGTGAGTGGTAGACGGTGGCCGGAACCTGTCCTGGTGCTGAGATCATGTAAACAGGATGGTCCTCTGGCGGTGGCGGGCTTGCGGTTGTAGTTAATGTTGCAGGGAAACCTCTAAAAGGAATTTGCTTATCCGACCAGAATCCTGCTGCAGGCGGCGCATGTTGTTGTAAATTAACCGGTATAGTAACTGGCGGCGCATTTTCAGGTAACTTGTCTGCATAGTATTCCCCTGTCCATGACAAAGAATCAGCGTCTTCAGTCTTCTTTCTATACATAGCAAGCTGCTCTTGATCCCGAATTTGAAGCCTCTTCAATTCTTGTATCTGTCTCTGAATGCCAACAGGATTCAAAACATGATCCGACCCCAAGACTTCCGCTACTGGGGCAGGCGGTGGGGTCACCGGTTCCGCTACAAGATCGCCAATTTTCACAGGCAGAGGCGGAGCCATCCCATTTTCAAGTCCAAACAAGAAATCCACATTGTTTTGTGGAATAGCAGCGTTTCTTTCGCCTCCTTGAGTCAGATTAGAATTCGAAGCCTCGACGAATCGGTCGCGCTCCCATTTCACCCCTTCAGTCCCAGAACTCGCGGAGCCAGTCGCCGAAAATATGAAAAGCCGCAACCTCGCTTGCGTAGCCGATGCTCGATAAAGCCGATCGTACTCGAGCATCATATGCTCGAGATCATCATCGTTAGTGACCGAAATAAGTGCGTCGAGGTCTTCGCCGGGGAGCTGGTACTTGAATGAAACTTCAGAGTTGCCGCCGCCGCAGAGAGCGGAAATCTTTGAGGTCATGGAGAAGAATTTGATGGTGCGTTCAACGGATAAGATCTTGGTCTCTCCGCCGATGTAAGATAGCTGGTTGTCATGAGGGCGAGGGTGGATCTGACCACCGTAACTGCACATGAACTTGGCCTTGTAATTTTGTGCATGCTGCGGTTGATCCTCCGATGGCGGTGGATTTTCGAAGCCAACATCTCGGGATAGTGGGGAAGAATCGCCGGATTCCGGATAAGAATTATAAGAGGTATTCTCCATTAGTTTTTTTTTTTTTTGAAAAAAAAAAGAAGAAAATTTACAAAGAAAGGTTTTGACTTTTGAGGGGAGAGTGTTTAATGGTTTTAGGAAAAGTCCATGAAGAAAAAGCAGCAAGACTATAATCTATTGCCGTTCGTTGGGGGTTATTTTGACGAAAGGGAGTGGTATACAACAACGTACAAGAGCATGGAATTTGGGTGATACGGGATACCGTGTGGCTGATTCAGGGTCGATTAAGGACAGGTGGAGAACTGGGAGAGGATAGAATACAATATTATGATGCTATTATTTGATTTCAAAATTTTTCTATTTATTGATATTTATTAAAACTTTTTACCATAAATTTATTACTTAAACGACAATAATAAACCTGTAATCGTAAAATAAATGATAGAGTGGAGCTGGGGAAAAGCAAGACTGGGGTCAGATGGAGTTAAAGAAAGACTTTGAGGGACTGTTGGTGGGCCAAGTTGAGAGAGAATGGATAAGAGTTGACTGGGGACTTTGCGCAATCAACGCTTCTCTCGCCAAGCAATGGGCATTGCAATAACACTCTGGAGCTGCCGAGTGCCAAACAGTTCAATTTTGGCCCTGGGCAGTAGGTGGTTCCAGATATAGATTCAGAGTAGGGAAATGCTTCAGCAAAAAACTTCAAATCCATTTTTTCGTGAGGAAGAGAAGGAAGCATGCTCTTAGTCGAACGGCTCTGGCGGTTGTGTATTGTGTCGTCCTCGGCGGCAGGAGCAGCGTCGGAGACTTGAAATGTATCGTAGAATCTTTGACTATAATTTCAAGCATGTGACATTCTAACCTACATTTGAGTATACATGTAATTTACGTGCATTCGTAGTGTCTCGTCGTTCTTGAAGTTTATTCCATGTATATTTCTCTTCAAATTAGGCATTAAAATGTTTCAGAACTTCAAATCAAAAAGTTGTTAAACTAAAGACTCGGTCTCAACACTGCTTTTTACTTCCTTATTAGTTCGGTCTCAACACTGCTTTTTACTTCCTTATTAGTTTTCTTTTTTTATTTTTTTTCCCAAGTGTCAAAGACGACAACGAGATTAGCACTTTCCTTTTCGTCTTTCCCGTATTTACTAAGTGTAATGGGGCTAAGAGGAAAGAGCCGATTAATAGCGTGTCTATAGATGTCGACACGACGCGTTAGACTTAGTTTTACAATGTGATGACATTTTTTATTTATGTATACTATTATAAAATGAGTGATTCAGTTTATGGTAGAGTTAAGTGATATTAATTTATTTATTTTATTATAAAATTAAAATAAATTAAAATAATAAATTAAAAATATAGATATTTTGATTTTTAATTTATTTTTATATTATACTTATATATTTAAAACTATCAATTACTAAAAATGTTATCTATATCCAATATCCCTAATTTTATTTATTAAAAATTATTAAAATTACCATTTTTTGTTTTTTTTTTAATTTTCAAATTTTTATTTAAAAAATTATTAACCTTTTTAAAATTTTAATATATTATTTTTTAAAAAATAAATTTAAAAAAGTCATTACTTTTGTGGCTGTGTTAAATCTAATATAACATAAGGAAGTTGTGTTTGTTAAGCAAAAGAGTTGAATTTAAAAATGGATAAATCTTCAAATTGCAAGGAAAATGGTATATATTTTTAAATAATAATAACGCGAATTAAGCGTCCTGGCCATCATGTTGGAGAGGAATAGGATGGCCCACATGCATAGCGTGGGAAAGGGGTAAAGTGAGGATGTCGCCAAGCACCCGATTCGTTATCTTCCGTCCTTACGCTTTCCACGTTTGTTTCATCCTTTTGCTACTTTTTTTTTTTTTTTAATTTTTATTACCAATTGAATATTTTTAGTGTTTTTATTAAGATTACTATGTCAAATATATTGTATGTGATATTAGGTTTTAATTAGCTTTGAAAATTTTAATTTATTAAGATTAGGATGAAAAGCAAAAACTATAGTTATATTAAGATTGGTAATTTCAATTTTCAAAAAATTAAGAAGTTTTTGATAGAATCTGATTAAAACTATAAGGGGTTATAAATTATACCTATCAATTGGACAGTTTGAGTTAATTTGTTGGATCATTTTAGGTTTAAATTTTTAGGTCATTTTCGAGTTTAGATCATTTCAATTTTAGGTCAAGTTGAGTTTCAGATCATTTTGATTTTAGGTCGTTTAAAGTTTGAATTATTTTGGGTCCAAATCGTTCTGGATTCAGGTTATTACGAGTTGGGTCAATCAAATTTAACATTTAAGTTAATTGATTTTGGGTTAATTAGGTTTAATACTCGAGTTTATTAGGTTTGGTCATTTTAGGTTCCGGTCAATTTAAGTTCAGGTCATTTTGGGTTCAAGTTATTTCGGGTTTGGGTCATTTCAAGTTCGACTCATTCTGGATTTTGGCCATTACTATGCTAGAAGGTTAATGGTGAGAAACATCTCTTCACCATCGCCTCTACTCACAAACAGAATATAAGTAGTGTGTTCGCTGCAAAACGTTCAGAGTGTTGACTTTGATTCTGATAAACTAACTAATTACCTTTTCACTATAAAGAAACTAATTTAACTTAAGACTCTACTTGATTGAATTTTGATTCGAAGGAAAAACCCGTGAGCTTAACTAGGATTGCGTGGTATGATTGGATCGAATAAACCCTTATGGAATAAATATTCAGCTACCTGTGAACCTTCAGGTATTGTCATATATGAATTAACCAATGATAAAATTTAAACATATGAAATTATTATCCTATTTTGATTGAATATTTGGATAAAAGTTTTAAAAAATATGATCTTATTATAATATATCATTTTTAATAAAATATTATCGATACACATGCATGTTCATATGTATCGATATAGGGCCATGCTATATTGATACATGGACATTGTATCGATATAATGTGCTTTGTATCGACATAATGTCAAGTTTTCTTGGTTTTTTTGGTTATGGAAAAGCACATGTATCGATACAAACACCAATGTATCGAGATTGCATGAAAATTTTCACCGCGAACAAGCTTTTTCACCTAAGTTTTCTTACGTTTCACCTTTTTAATGGCCTTGGATCACTTCATAACCATACAAGAGGTCCTTCATAAATATTTTTACATTGAAACATAGGCATGAGAACCACCCACATGGATTAAGCTATTAAAGTTTAAATGAGCTTAAGATAAATAACTTTAATGCTCAAATCATACATGGGAATTAGATGACATCTAGTTTGGTTGTTTTCTAACTATTTCAAGTCTTGTTCACTTGAATTTCAATAGATGGCTATTTTGAGTTAAATTAAAATTTCTTATATAGAGCTAAGATATAGTCATTTAGAGTAAGGGTTCTCTTTAAGGGCATGCTACTGAGATTATCCACCAAACTCAGCTGAAAACATTCATTTAGAAGGGTTTTAGCCCTTGATCAGACTTCCTAGCCTTATAGAGAGATTGCTTACAAGCAAGCTTGGTTGAGTTGGCAAGATGAGATAAACTTGCATGGGTATGAGATGATCAGCCAAAGAGGGGTTAAAAATACCTTGGAGACGTTTAGAGGGGATCCCTTCAATTTGTAGCTGAGAAAAACTAGAAAGCAAAAAGAAAGAGCAAAAAAAAAGGAAAAAATTAAAAAAAAAAGAGACAAAAAGAGAGATATCTTTAAGATTTTGCTTAAGCTTGTTTTCTTTCATCTTTTACCCTTATTTTGCATCTTCTTTGCTCCTTTATGAAAGGTTATTGATCCTAAACTATGTTTATGTGATGATTTATGGCAACATGTAAAAACTAAGTTAGGGCCAAATCTTGAGCTATGACTTCAAAATGCCATGTTTTGATTTTCTTTGATGTTAGTTAAATGTTCTGTAAAAACCAAGTTTCCATCAAGAAAATTTGTTTCCAAGTGTCTTATGCCAAGTTTTCTAGCTTTTGCGTGATTTTTATTAAGTTTTCTTCATGATGTAACTCCAATTTGACTTTTCATTTTACTCATATGTTATTCCATTTATGATATATGAATTTTATATTCTTTTCATGCATTATTGTCATGTTTTATATGCTCAAGCATTTTATGTTCTTTTTATGCATTATTGTCATGTTTTATATGCTCATTCATTTTTCTTGAAAATACTATGATTATGGCAACATCACCATGCATGTTAGTATACTTATGTATATTCATGTTGATGAGCTATTTTATGTTTAAAATCATATATAACATGCATTTTATGACATTTTCATCTGTTAAGATAATGATTAATATGTTTATGCATTTTTCATAAGAATATTGTGATTATGACCACATCACTGTACATAATGAGAAATCCATGTATGTTCATATTGATGTGGAATTTTGTGAGTAAATATCATGTATGATACCATGCTTTTATGTTTATGGGTGAAATAAAATGTTATGGGTGCATTTAAGAACATTAAAAACTTTTAGAGACCATTTAACAATTTTTGATGACGTTTCATGTATATTAGGGATCATTTTGTAAGTTTCTTTCATTTTAAGGTTATTTAAGTCATTTTCTATGATATAAAGTCTGTTATGAAATTTTAAGTATGATTAGGCTGATTTAGGTCATTTTCTATGACTTAGGGATTTTTATTCATTTAGGTTATTGTCCATGACTTATAGAATTCTACGTCATTTCATGCATTTTAATAATTTAGGTCATTTTCCATGATCTAGGGATTTAAATGTAATTTTGTGAATCTTGATATCATTTAGGTCATCTTCCATGACTTACGAACTTTGATGCAATTTCATGTATTTTGATGTCATTTAGGTCATTTTCCATGTCTTAGGGACTTTGGTGTAATTTTATAAATTTTGATGTCATTTAGGTCATTTTCCATGATCGAGGGACTTTGGTAAAATTTCATGAATTTTGGAGACATTTAAGTCATTTTCTATGACTTGGGAATTATTATGCAAAGTTTCATGTATTTAAATCATTTTCTCTAATTTAGGGACCATTCGATAATGTCAATGCATATTATGTCCATTTAGATTATTTTTCATAGTCAAAGGATCACTTTGCAATTCCATGTATGTACTTTGGAGTTATTTTCATATTGTTATGCTTTAAACTTAATATGTTTATATTTTAATTATAATATAATATTTTTTCAAAAAATTAGAGGCAATATTCTCAAGGCAAAATAGTTTATTTCCAATACATGAAAGTCACCTTATCGATTATTTTATACAAAAGAATACCCTCTTTAAACCAGTAAATCAAAATTTTTATTTTTATTTTCAAAAAATAAAACTTTTATATTCCTCCAAGTTTTCTAAAGGGGTGCAGAAAAATATTTTAATTTTCAAAATTATAAAAATTTGATTTACTGAAATGAGAAAAATAAAATTTATTATAAATAATTTCAAAAATGAGAAATTATAATTAAATACAAAAAAAAATTAAAACTAATCATAATTGAGACTTTAATTAACATGTAATTAAAATGTACCAATTTTTTAGCTTCATGAGAGGGATCAATCCTTACCCGTGATTTTAACCGACTTCCGAACCCTTTCACGTGAACTCTAGTATAAACATAGACTTTAGAGCTTGTTTGCAAGAGTGTCACAACGTTTAAAATACAAGTTTCAAAAGGTGACCAATCTCACCTAGCCAAAACTAGATTTGTAGCAACTTTAAGATATTTGGTCATTTCGTACTGACCATTTAGGGTTAAGTTAGACAACATTCGTTTGGCAATTCAATCTTATCCTAATATGAGAAAGTGAAATTTATTTATTTAAGTTAGGTGTGTTGGATTCACATTCGGCATGTTATAGCACAAGGCCCTCATATTTTTCTCCCGAAAAATGAAACTAGGAAGAAAAACATGCATTGAAGACAACCTAGAAAACGCATCATGAAACATTAAGGAACATGTAAAACATCATCATTTACATTGAGGCATTTATTACTTTTTACAATCAAAATTGGTTGGGTTGCTGATATAGAAAGCCAAATGCAAAGCTCTAGCTTCCCCATTTAAAAAAGGCTTGTGCTTCATAACGGACATATAGATGATTTTTTTAAATTGTTCAAATCATTTAATTGTCAATATTGTTTATTTTTTATATTTCTTTTAATGTTAAAGATTATATTTATTTATTTATACACTAATGTCTAAAAGGTCAAAACTTTTTAATATATTTTTTCTTCTAAGATAATAACTTTTTAATATAATCTTTAAAACACCTTGCTCTAAACCTATTTATCCCTCAATCGTCTTCCTTGAGTAACTTAAAATTTTAGGGTGTTTAAAAATATCCAAATCAAAATCTAAATATAACATAGAAAGAAAACCTAGTCAACAATAAATATCATAGTTCATGATCCACTGAAGTTGTTATACTGGGGTTAGCCTACTGCAATCATGTAGGAACTGCAGCGGAAAAGAAGAAAAAGAAATGAATAAGGTTATGGTAAGACACTTCCAGTTAGCATTTTTTAGAATAATAGTTTTCCTACTATGATGCAAATAGTCTTTTAGAAATGTCTTTTAGAAACATTATCCCTTAGGCAAAAATTTCATAAAACACAAAATCCTACAAGGCATTCAAATCCTTTCCTCAGGAATTCTAATCCCTTTGACAAAGTTATAACAAATTACAGTTTTAAACATACTATTCAAATCCTCATTAAAAGGAATTTGAATCCTTTTGCCTATCTCTAATCAAAAGGCTTCTGAGTTATTTTCCAACTTCATTTTCAACGTCAATGCAAACTATATGCATTCAAAGCTTTGTAAATCATCTAAAACACCTTGTAAAATATTCTTTTTGGTAATATATACAACCGAAGCATCTCCACTTTTGTGAGGAACAACAACTCTGCTTAAGAAGGTAACAAAGACCCTCACTTTGACACTTTACTAACCCAACAAAGTTCAGCTTTGGCCACTTTTTCTGCTCCTTCCAGCAGCAAGGACAATAAAGTTACCAGTCCGCTCATGAGTGATAGCATGCGCTATCTATTGTCAAGATTATTTATTTTTTATAATGTTAGAGATTCATCATAATCCAATCAAATAAACAAAAGCTAATTGTAAAATGGTAGGAAGTCTTTTATCAAATAGGTTATTCTAAATTCAAGTTTTTTAATTTGACTTTTGAATTTGTTGAGTTTTGATCATTTCATATTTAAATGGTTGAACTTTAAATTCAAATCAATTTAAATTTAGGTTGTTCAGGTTTGATCATTTTCAATATCAAATTATTTGAATTTAGTTTATTTCAGTTTCAAATTGAACAACTTCATATTATTAACTTTTTATCAAATTAGGTTGAATTAAGTTTGAATTCATATTAAAAAGGAAATATGTTGTAACTTCAGTCTTTAGTTGAGGGAGTCAAGCCACTTCTTCACATGTTTAGGCAAATTGTTAGTCTTAGAGAGTTAGGTCTTTACTTGGTATTCCTTATATTCGTATTGTTTTTAAGTATTTTAATGTGTCATAATTGTGTTTAAAGTATTATATATTTATGTAAATGTTGATTTCGTATTATCTATATTTTATCACATTTATGTACTTTTATTATGCTTGTATCCATATTATATCCTATTTTAATAATTTTTCTATATCATATTCGTACTATGAAATTGTATTGTGTTGAAATTTCCATATCTTGGACCACACCGTGGTTATTAAAAGGTTGGTTTGGATAGAATCCCTTAAATCTCGACACAAATTTTGTCTTGGACCTTAATTCTAACCTAATAATTAGGAGTCCTTAGAAACGTGGCTAAATGATTATTTGCTAAGTTGGGCCTAATTCTTTTTATTTTTCCATTACTAGCTGTATCATATTCTTTGATCCCAAAAACTAAGTTCTAATTTGTCCGTATCATATATATATATATATATTTGAGGAGAGATCCACTAACATTAGTGTAATGCTTTCTAGTTTTGCACTTTTTTTGGCCATTAATTAACATTTATCTCATGGTTAATTACAAAGTCAACCCATAATTAATTGTTCACTTATGTTCAGTTTTCTTTCAACTGTTCGATAAATGCTTATTAATGGCTAGAAAATAGTGTAAAACTAATTTTACACTAATGTAAGTAGATTCTTCCTCTTTCTCTCTCGCGCATGTGCGCACACACACACACACACACTCTCTATATATATAAACTAGATCATGACACATTTATCATGTGAGTGGATGAAAAATAAATAAAAAATACGTTTTGAAAAAAGATTAGTGAGTAATTTTTTAAATAAAAAAGATATAATTATTACAAATTTATATTATTAATATTTTAAAGGTTTTTAAGTAATTTTCTGAGTGAATTGATGTCCCAGTTAACTCGTGACTTTAACTAAATCAGGCCTTTTAATATATTATAAATTTTTCATATTTGAGCAAATATATATTGATCTTACTCTTTGAAACCAAATATATGTATCTATTATTGATTCAAGGTTTGTATGTTTTATAAATAATATTAAAAATAGAAAGAATTATTTTTTAGAAGAAATAGAATAAGTCTCGTCTTATTTTATAATCCATATTTCACATAAGGGAAAACTATAATAATGGAAAGTCAAAGAATTGCTATAAAGCAAGAATCATGTAAGTGATATGAATCCGATGTTTAGATAATTGTGAAAATCATGCTTCGTTCTTTATAGGTTGAAATCGTGAATCAATATTTGCACTAATTGTATGTTTAGTTTAGAGTTTTAACTTGTTCAACACTCAAGTCTTGTATAAAAATTTTTAAAGTTGGGCTCAACTTGAGATAGGATTATTTTTTAATTAACAAATTTGTTAAATTTATTTGTAAATATATTAACATAATTTGATGAATTAAAAAAAGAATTTTCCTTATTAAATTTAGACTGATCCGACTCAGCCATGAATACTTCAATTTTCACTTTAATAGTGTTTTTTTATGGTGAAAGTATATATTTTATGTTTTCTTGATTAGCAAGTAATGTATCTAGATCTGATAGTTTATGTATTCACATAATGTTTATATGTTTTTATGAGTGTTATAATTTTGTTTAAAATATTATATATTTATATAAATTTTGATACGTTAATAATTCGTGTTATATGAATTTGGTTATGTTTATATATACATCTTGTGTTCATGTTTTTTTATATCATATTATGTTTTCTATCATGTTTTAATTATTTTTTTCACATCATATTCATTTCCTATAGTTCTATTATGTCCAAAATTGCCAAAAAAAATAAAAATTATATATGCTATAGAATCGAAGATTAATTATTTGCTCAAAATATTCTTTCATGTTTACTTCCATTTCTGTTTTATGTAGCTCTAGGAAGTAACATGCAAGAAGTTTACAGGTAACAAATTGTTGGGGATTAATCTATCTAAATTAAATACTAGAAAGCATAAACTTTTTAAACGATATTGCTTTGAATTAAAAAATATTACAAATGAAATTACACGAAAAATTATGTTAAAAATTTTGAAAAACAAGATCTGACTTAGTCAAGGTTTGTAACATCTGACCTTGTTATTTTTAATGCTTGCCCAAACATGATCTATAGATTCTACAACACGTCTCTCAAGCCTTTTTGATATCATTACTGTTAATGGCATTTTCAATCGGTAACACAGTGAACCAAAGAATGCAATGGTCTTTTCTCTCGAAACAAGACTTGAGGATAACATAATACTATTGTTTAGAATAGATGAAAACCTCTCTGATTACTTCTCCATTTTTTTTCCTTTTCTAACCTATTTTAAAAGGAAATAGTTTCTATTTTTAATAGCCATTAACAAACATTTTTAAAAAATTATAAAAACATTTTAAAAGTAACTCTGGAATTAATACAAAATGGCTGAGACAGATTTTTAAAAATCAAAATAAAATAAAAACTATCAAGAATTTTTTATCAAACAATGGTTCAATTGGGCTGAATTAAACATCGAGTTGGGCTCCAAAAAGATAAAGTCCACTCAACCTTTAATTCAAGCCCAAGCCTAAGCCTAGGCCTAGGCCCAGCTAGTGGTGGCAGCACGCGCAAGTGGTCCAACCTCATGTGGACCTCCACCCTCAAGCCCAAAAAGTTTGGCACCTCTTGGGCCCAACCTTACTTAGGAGCTAAGCTTGTATATACCACTCACAAAAGCTTTAAGTATCTCATATGGTATTGTATATAGCACCCAACACTAACCAAGTTCTCCTTCTTTAGGTGGATACCATGTGAACAATTTCTCATTTACTTCAGATATCAATTTTGTAATTTAAACTTACACTGTGTATCTCAATATGATATCTTACGTATACCACACGACCAACTTTGTATATGTATTTCGTATTCATAAACTGTTAAAATATCATTGATATCTAACAATCTCTCACATGAATGAAAATTGTATGATTAAAAAGAAAAACTGACTCAAAGTAAGGGGGAATACCCTTGAGGAGTTATTGCATCTAGATAGGTAGCTTTTGGCCTTGAACCTTTCATAGTGAGAACTACAGATTTATTCACCTAGCTAGTGAAATTGATGTCTTGAGCTATTCAACCTTTCATGTGAACCTAGATAAAAGGTGTCATACAATCACTCTTCGAAAACCACTGGTTCTCATGATTGTGTTCTTTTTGGCCTTGAAAAACATCCTAGTTTTTTAGAGTGCTCTAAAGAATTTAGTTTTATTAATTCTATTAGCTCAAGGAAAAGATTGAACCAAGAGAGGGGTGAATTGGTTCTACGAGAACTTGATAAATTTGAAATAAATTGAAAATAAAAAGGAGTTAAGGGCAAGAAAAATAAACAATCAATATATAGAGGTTTAGTCCACAAACTTGGCATCTATGTCCTCTCTTCTTGGTACTTTCTTACCAAGGTGATTCCCATAATTCACTAATCAAATTGTTTACCTTTAAGGCTAAGATATAACTTTACACCTCTGTCTTTTAAAGCTTAGATAGAACCTTTCAATCCCTTTGAGAATTCTACCCTAAATTCTCAAGTGTTTTCACTCACTTTCATGCAACCCTTTTTGTGAGTATTTGCAAACAAATTGAACCTCTAGTAGGTGGATGCTTGTTGGAATTTAAGTACCAAGTGAATGAGATACAACTAGACTTGGAAGAGTATAAATTTGATACAAGAAAAATGAAGAATTTGAAGACTTTAAGCTTTTATTGTTCAATTTTTTATTAATCTTTGTATCTTTTACTTCTTCAGCTATTGGGAACCTCTATTTATAGCTTTAAATTGATTTATAGACATTGGGCATTTAATGTGGTGGTCGGAAAGCTATTGTAGCCTTCACAAATGCTTGTTTTCGTTCAGATCCGCACTGTTGTATCAAAACAATACTAATGGTATCGATACAAGAATTAAAAAAAGTGACCGTTACAGCCTATTGTATCGATACAGAAGGCTGAGTATCGATACCTGACAAGCTGTATAGATATGACGCACCTGTATTGATACATTCGAGGGTTTCAACCAAACCTTGGCCATTGCCAAGCATTGTATCGATACATATAGAGTGAGTATCGATACTCATTATAATGTATTGATAAATGCTGATAAGTATCAATACAAATGAAGGTTTTAAGCATAGTATTGATACATTTATGCATTGTGTCGATACATACCTTCAAAATCGTTTGTAAAATGATTTTTCTTGGCTTGATATTAGCTCGAACATATCTTAAAAGTATTCTAAATATAAATTTATATTTTGGAACATATATTTTTGAGAAAATACAAAGTACTTTTTCAAAATGTTTTTCAATTTTAACACAAATACTAAGTTGAGTACAAATTAATTTAGCTTAAGTTGTTTGTTATATCAAAATCAAATTCAAAGCTAACAATCTCCCCCTTTTTTATATAAAAAACTTAAGATAAATTTGCTTGTTTTTTAGATTAAAAAACTCCCCCTCAATAAAGCAATGGTTTTCAAAAGTTTTAATTTGAGCAAATGGGGTCCTTTAAAGCTACAACATTTCAAATCGATAATACTGCCCAAGATTTTCAGAATTCAAGCTACATCAGGTAAAAATGTTCAATATCAACATGTTATTTGGGTTCCAACACGATAATATAATCATAATCAAGTGCATAATAATATCATGGAAGACATATTTTGCATTGTGCATAATAATATCATGAAAGACATGGAAGACATATTTAGCAATGCAAAACACATTTGGCAAATTATGAAATTTCTATCCTTTTTTGTTAGATCAAAACACAAGAAAGATCAATTCAAAGTAATGAAGAAAATTCTAGCAAAGATAATGCATTGAGAATAAAATGTTAAATAGAGTCAACAAAATAAGTAAAAGAGGTTTAAACGAATCCTAAAATCTTAAATGTCATCCTAAAATAAAAACTAAGATGACTAAGTTTCATCGATCGAAGGATCCACGGCGGGTGAAGAAGTAGGCAGAGATGCATGAGGAAAGGCCACTGAGAAGCTATGAAATTGCTCGATCAACACCCGATGACTATGCTCGAGACTAGAAAGGCGAGCATCACTGGAATCGAATCAGTGATCCTAAGAGTCAAAGCGTTACTCCCATGTGTCAAAGTAATGGACCGGAGGAAGAAAAGTAGATAACTCAACATTGTTGGATAGGCATACATGCATAGATGGTAGTGAACCGCTCACAAGCCCGTGCATCGCAAAAGCATAGGTCGAAGAATGATTCTGTTTGGGTCAAAGGTAGTTGACGAGCAGTAGAAGTGGAAGCACGGGTGACAGGTCCCTAACAAGGGGCGATTTGTTTGGTCTTTGGAGGCATAGTAGTGTTTTAAAGTGGTTGGGGAATTTTGTCGAGGAGGTGGTGACATGGTAGAACTGGGTGCTGGTTCAGATAAGTGAAGGAGAAGACTGATGTTGATGAAATGTTTGAGGTGATTTAGAAGGTATCAGATGAAGTGGAAATGGTTTCGATGAGGTTCGTCAAGGGTGGTGAAGGTTATTGAAAGTAGTAGGTTAAGTTGAGGAAGCTAGGTAAGGTGCTAAGAAAAGTTGGTTGAGAAAAATGGTGAAACACGTATAGGACAGTAAGTTTTGGTGGTAATATGGTGTAATGTATCGAGTAAATTCGCAACCAATCACAAGAGCTGAGTTAGGAAAGACTTGAGAATGAAAAATCACTTTAAAATTTAAAGAAATTTGGATAAATTTTGAGGAATTTAAAAAGAGAATGGCTTGGGTTTGAGTGAAGAGAGTTTTTAAATTTTTGTGGTTTTGGGTGGTAATGGATTGAATTTCAGAAGGAAATGGTGAATTATGATGAAATCAACCTATTTTGGATCAAGGATTATGATAAAAGTGAAAGTTAGATGAAATGTGATCATTAGGGGTTGCGTCAGTGAAATGAGGCTACGGGAAATAGTGAATAGTGCTCGATGAAAATGAACTCGTGCGCATAAGGATTGCCTAAATCAACAGTGAGTATCGATATAGAGGAGACGGTATCGATACTTAGAGTGCAATATTTATACAAAGAACAATTATGGTTTCTATATCGATACAAGGAACTGAGTCTCGAGACATGAAACAAGTTTGGGGCTTATCAATGCAAGATGGAGATACTTAGAGTGCAGTATTTATACAAAGAACAATTATGGTTTCTATATCGATACAAGGAACTGAGTCTTGAGACATAGAACAAGTTTAGGGCTATATCAATGCAAGATGGAGAGTATCAATACATGGAGTCAGGTATCGATACAATGAACAATTTTGGGTTTTATATCGATACCTTGAAACTGATCTCGATACTGGGAAAAAGGTTTTGTTGGTATCGATATGTATGGCCTAGTATTGGGTCATTTCCATTAAGATGGTATCAATTTAAACATATTTTTGACCCAATTGCTATTTGAAAAGCATATGAAAAATGCAATTTTGAATAAAACTTTTGACATCAAAATCATTTTGCATGAACAATTCAAAATTTTACCAACAAAAAAAAAACAAAATCATCCAAGAGTCAAAAGTTATACAAGTGCACATCATCAAACAAGTAGGTATGTAAGGCTAGCTTTTTAAACCAAGCATGATGTAAACAATATTGAGGCAAAGTTTCAGAATTTTATCAACTTATAAATTCATGGTGCATTTATTAAGCCAATTTCTCTTCTAGTTGTGCAAAATCTATCCTTGTCAAGTTGTTTAGTAAAAATATCAGCTAGTTGATGCAAGGTATCAACGAATTCAAGCACTATATTACCTTTTTGCACATGATCTCTAATGAAGTGATGACTAATCTCTATGTGCTTAGTTCTAGAGTGTCGAATTGGATTTTTGATAAGATAAATGGCACTGTTATTGTCACATTTAATTGGAATATGATCCATGGTAATGCCAAAATCCTCCATTTGTTGTTTTATCCACAAAATTTAGGCACAACAACTTTTTGTGAATATGTACTCTTTTTCAATTATGGATAAAGTAACACTATTTTGTTTCCTGGAGAACCATGATATGAGCATATTTCCAAGAAATTGACAAGTATCGAAAATGCTTTTGCTATCAATTTTACATCCATCAAAATTCGCATCAGAATAAGCATGTAAGGCAAGAGATGATTCTTTTGGATACCATAAGCCTAGATTGGGAGTGTCCCTAAGATATCTAAAAACTTTTTTCACGGCAACTAGATGTGACTTCCTAAGTGATGATTGATATCTAGCACATAGGTATACATTAAACATTATGTCAGGTTTACTTGCGGTAAGATATAGCAATGAACCTATCGTAGACCTATAAAGTTTAGAGTCAACACATTTACCTCTTTCATCCTTTTCAAGCTTTGTTGAAGTATTCATATGTGTGGAACAAGGCTTTGCTTCATCCATTTTGAACCTGTTGAGTAATTCCTTGGTATACTTTGCTTAATTGATGAAGATATCATCTTTTTTTTGTTTGACTTGCAGTCCCAAAAAGAATTTTAATTCTCCCATCATGCTCATTCGAACTCCCCTTGCATTAACTTAGAAAATTCTTGACAAAGAGATTCATTAGTAGCACCAAAGATAATATCATCAATATAAGCTTGAATCATTAAAATGTCTTTGTTTTTTACTTTTATAAAAAGAGTTTTGTCAACATTGCCTCTATTAAAACCTTTTTCAATTAAAAATTTTGAAAGCCTTTCATACCATGGCCTAGGTGCTTGCTTTAGACCATATAAGGCTTTTGAAAGTTTAAAGACATTATCAGGATAATGAGGATTTTCAAAACCAGGAGGTTGTTCAACATAAACTTCTTCATTAATAAAACCATTTAAAATGGCACTTTTGACATCCATGTGATACAACTTGAAATTGTTAAAACATGCAAAGGCTAATAGCATTCTAATAGTCTTTAGTCTAGCTACAAGGACATAAGTCTCATCAAATCACTTACTTCTTTTTTACTATATCCTTTAGCTACTAATCTAGCCTTATTTCTAACTATGGTTCCATGCTCATTAAGTTTGTTTCTAAAGACCCATTTAGTACCTTCAATGGGATAATTACTAGGTCATTCCACTAAATTCTAAACTTTGCTCCTTTCAAATTAGTTTAACTCCTCTTGCATGGCCATGATCCAACTATTATCCTTTAGAGCCTCATTTAAATTCTTAGGTTCAATTTATGAAAGAAAAGCTACATAATTGCATGAATTTCTAAAAGATAATCTAGTTCTTACCCCTTGCTTAGAATCACCAATTATCTCACCTTCTTTGACATAAGTCAACTCTTTCAGATGATTTTTTTCTCTTTCTACTTGAGTTGGCTCATGTAGTTCTTCCTTTCTTAGAGCTTGTTGATTTTGCATTGTTTGTCCTTTCTCTTTCTGTGATGCTTGTTCTTGGTAAATCTCTACATTATCATTATCAAGAGATACCTTTCTTAAGGTTAAGTTAGCTTCATCAAATATAACATGTATTGACTCTTCAACAACTAAGGTTCTCTTATTAAACACTGTATAAATTTTGGAATTTGTTGAATAACCAAGAAAAATTCCTTCATCACTTTTTGCATCAAATTTACCAAGATTATCCTTTCCATTATTTAGTATAAAACATTTGCATCCAAAAGATGAAAATAGCTAATGTTAGGTTTTCTACCTTTAAAAAGTTCATATGAAGTTTTCTTTAGGATTGGCCTAACCATAGCTCTACTTATAATGTAGGAAGAAGTGTTAATGGCTTTTACCCAAAAATACCTTGGTAAATTATTTTCACAAAGCATGGTTCTAGCAATTTCTTCCAAGGTTCGATTTTTCCTTTCAATTTGTTGAGGAGTTCTAGGAGTCAAGAAATTATCGCTAATGTCATTTTCATTACAAAATTTGTCAAAACCAAGAGTTTCAAATTCTTTTCCATGATCACTTCTTACACTTGAAATAGAATAACTTTTTTTAATTTGGATAATTTTGTAAAAAGTAATGAATTTTTCTAAGGCTTTATCTTTAGAGCTTAAGAAGAGGACCCAAGTAAACCTAGAGTAATCATCTATAACAACAAATCCATATTGTTTACCTTCTAAGCTTAATATCCTAGTAGGACCAAAGAGATCAATATGAATAAGTTGTAATACTCTAGTAGTTGAAACAATAATAATTAGTTTGAATGAAGTTCTCCTATGTTTCCCTTGAACACATGCATCATATATTCTATCATTATCAAATTTCATTTTCGGCAATCCAACAACAAGGTCTTTTTAGATAATTTGGAAATTACTTTCATACTAGCATGCCCTAATCTTCTATGCCATAACCAAGACAAGTCATCATTATTAGCAATAAAGCAAACATTTTAAGAAGACAAGTCATTTAGATGTACAACATAGACATTTTCTTCTCTATGTCCTATAAAAATAATTTTATTTAACTTAACATCAACAACTTAACAATTCATTGATTCAAAAATAACTTTCATGCCTTTATCACACCATTGACTAATACTAAGGAGATTACGTTTAAGACCTTGACAAATAAAACAATTTCAATGTTGGATGAAGAATTGTTACCTATGATTCCAATACTTTTAATTTGTCCTTTTGAGTTATCACCAAAAGTAACACTTCCTCTATCCTTAGGCCTTTATTCCATGAATTGATTTTTGTCACCAGTCATATGTCTTAAGCATCCATTATCAAGGTACCAAGAATTCTCTCTTGTTGAATTTGCCTCGTAGCAATGCTTTTCCTCCTACAACCACAAAGTGATGTTTTCTTTTTAGGTACCCAAATTTTCTTGGGTCCTCGAGTATTAGTGTTTACAATTCTTGTGCCTTTTGAAATCCATTTGACTTTTGGTAGCCTCATCTTGAGATGTGCTAACACCCTTAGGGACCCATACCCTCCTAATAAGCTTGCCTCTATAAGTAATAGTCTTTAAAG
>JBBYHK010000005.1:4345521-4360427 GCA_038382065.1 Adansonia grandidieri
CAAATATAAAATAAGAGAAATACAACATGGATGCTCGAATCTAATTTATTATATGTATATTAAATGAAAATATTAAGTTCGATATAAAACTTTTATTCAATTAGATTATATTGATGTCTATCGTTTATACTCATATTAAGAAATAAAAATAATAAAATATAAATCTAATAGTTCATCTAATAACTTATAATTTATAGTATCATTTAATATAGCTTTTTTTACTATTTAATCATCATAATGTTTTTTGAGTCAACACCTAAAAATTTTAAAAGAAATTACTTACATCAACCTCTCTCATATTATTATTCAATATTTTAATTTTTTCAGATAATATTTTTCAAAAACGTATAAAACTAATCATTATATGACGTGTGACATAAAATTAAGAATTTTTTCATTAGTGTCAGACGCGAACATAATATAAAAAATAACTAAAACATAATACAATATGAAAAAATAATATGACAATGATACAAAGACACGAACAAAGCCAAAATTTATAAAAAAAGAACTCGACACAAAATTGAAAGTTATTTGAATAATGCTAATTAGAATAAGTAATTTTGGATACGATATGAATACAATATAGAAAAATAAGTAAAACACGATTAGGAGTTAAATTTTACATTACATTTTTTATTTTTATAATTAATTTTGCATAAATATTAAAATAATAATTTTTTAATAATTTGATATCGTTTGCACATAAAAATAAGTTTTACATGTTGGTGAAAATTTTAGTTAATATGCACTTTATAAGTTTTGTTAAATTTTAAAGGATTTTATTAACGAATGCCTTAAAAACATTATTTCTCATTACAATATATAGTAACCTCTTCATTCAATGTATTAAAAATGATGAATAAAGCTATCAACTATTACATTTAATGTGATTTTATTATTATAAATAATATATTAACAAGCCTTAAATCGTGTTTTAAGGGCATTCATAGCAAAAAATACGATTGTGTTTAAAATACTAGTATAAAAATATAAAATTATAAATTTAATCCCTATACACTATTCAAATTTAAAATTTAATCCCTGTACAATAATTTGTCAGAAGTAACTCTATGTACTTTTTAAAATCTGTAAATTGAGTCAAATTGATCATAGAGTTGACAATTTGGTTGTAACTTGCTTATGTGGCTTTTGACTATTTCAATATGACATTTGACTCTAATGATGTGGTATGATTTATGTATTTATTTTAGTCCTTATACGTATCTTTTTACCAAAATAACATTTTATTTTCACATAATTTTATAATTAAAAATATGAGATGTGAAATTTTAAAAGTAATATACGTATCTTTTTGACAACTTTTTTCTAACAAAAACATTTTGAAATAATTTCAAAATTGAAATAAAAACCAAAGTCCATGACACTAATAAAATCAAAATAGTCAATCAAAACAAAAGCCACCAAATCAATTTAAAGTAGTAAAAACATTTTAAATCAAAAGTAAATATTTTAAAATGTCAAATCAAATTAGACCTATTCATGGCATGAAATTTTTAATTTTTTACATAAGCTCTAGTTAGATTAGGCTTGAAAGCAAGTTTCATTATTTCTAATATTAAAATATTATTTGAGTTTAATTTTATAATTAAATTTAAATAAAAATTTTATCATTAAATAATAATTCGGACTAAGCTAACTCAAATTCTTGAAAACCTTGGCCAAGGCTCGACCCTTGAACATATATATCAAAATATTAAATCAATTTTCTTTCTCAAATCTTTTAAATATTAATTCAAAATTTTGATATTAACATAGGAACCAAATGCATATCTTCCTTAATTACTTTAAATAACCTTTTTTTCTTTTTTATTTATACATTTTTTCTTCTTTCACTTACTTTTGAAACTTTGTTTTCTTTAGTTTGTAAATATTAACTTAATTAAGGAATTATCATTCTTATAATTCTTTCAATCTCTCTTTTACTTTCGTAGTAATAGTAGTAATTAGTAATGGTTAAGTTACTTTGGGTTTCTTATTTTGAATAATAAAGTGAAAAAAAAATCTTTATAATTTTTTCGATCATTGTCACAATTTTCATTTGTCTCTTCGTGTTCATCTTGTGTTTTTAAAGCTAAAAAAAACCAACAAAAATTAAAAAATGCACCAGCAAAATCATGCCTAAATCAGTAAGTTAATGAAAGAAATTTAACATTATTAATAATGGAACTAAAACTAAAAAAATTAAAAAGCATAGCGACTCAAATTTATACAAATTGTTTTAGAAGGAATAAGTTTGTAATTTTTTATAATACAAGGATCAAAGTAAACATTTGGATCACGCTACATGATTAATTAAGTGTCATGTCAAAATTATCACAAGCCAACTAAGCAAATTAACTGCAAATTGTCTATAGTTAACTCCATTATCAATTTTACTAAATTTACAAATTGTTAAAACTATAAGGATTCAATAGAGGAAATAAATTCGAAGTTTGAATAATGTATAGGGATCACGCTTACAATTTGACCTATAAAAAGGGAGAATTCAAAAAAAATAGACTGATATTATTAAAAAAAGAATAAAATTAAAAAAAATTAAAAGAATAGTAATTTAAATTATTAATAAATAGACTGTAATTATCTTTTTATCTTTATTTTTATTTGCTTTGACTTGCTATTTTCTTCATTAAAAAACAAATAGCAAGTCAAAACAAATAAAAATAAAAGTACAAGTATAATTAAAATCATCTTATTAATAATTCTAATAATAATTATATTTTTATTAAAATTATTTTTTTGATTTTATTTTTTTAATAATTATCAGTTATTTCTCTTTACGGAATTCTTCCTAAAAAAAGCACTAGTCTTATTATTATTTTATTGCCAAAGAAAAAGGGAAAAAGAATCAGCCTATACAATATTCTCCGGCGAACATCTATAAAATTAGAAGAAAAAAATTGAATGGAAACTCTACAACTCAGTGTAAATTATTATTATTATTCGAATCCCTACCTTTTTGTTTTCCTCATTTACTTAGACGGACAATTTTATTTTATTTTTCTCCTTTTATACGAAGGCTAAAACTTAGTTCAATCATTCTAATAAGTGGAAAGCTATCTTCAACGGTTATATTATCTTTATGCAGTATTTAGCTATTAATTCTTGGGTTAAAATCAAGGGGGAAAAAAAAGAAGAAGAGAATGGCAGTAATATTAAAGAAATCTCTCCTCGTGTTTCTGCTTGTCCTCGCTTTTATTTTCTCTTCGAGTCGCCCTGATAATTAAGCTCTTTACTTTTTATTATCTGAGAAATTAACAACAAATCACTTACGTTAAATTGTTGGTTTTGCAGATGCTGAATTGAAAGTTACAACTGTGAATCCGAACCCCAATTGCTTCAAGGAGTGGTTGGAATCCAATGGAGATTACGAATGCAATATAGACTGTATCGATAAGAAGTTTGGCGAAGGTAGATGTGCTCTGAATCAAGGCCCGACTGATGCTCAACGACGTTGTTGCTGTAAGCCTTAGACTTGGTTAAAATAATGTTATTTTGGGTGATGTACAACTCTCTTATCGTGATGACGTAATAAAAATTTCTATTTCACTCGTGCTATAATCGTTTTATTTTTACAAAAGAAATATTTAATAAAATAAAATTATGTTTAATTTTTAATTAAATCATCCCATTCCCATGCTAAATGTATCTTTTTTTGGTACATTTTATCATTTGAATTTAAAAGCGAATAAACATGAATTTAGACTTCCTAAGATCGTAAAGAGACAAGCGAAAGTGCAAAATACCACCCATCCGGCTAGTAGGGATGGGTTTTAAACAAAACTTTTGTAAATTAACGCCTCGTTAAATATAAATATGAATATAAAAATAATATACTAATAAGATGGTGAAGAGTAAAGCAGACTTTTCAGGTTTGCTTAGACTTGCACATGCAAAGTTTAAAATTTTTAAGCCGTGACTCAACCCGACCAATGATAGGTCCATCGCATTACAATAATTTATGAATATATCTTTTTGATGAAAAAAATATTTAAGAATAATAATATCTTTTTATTAATAAAAATATTTTTAAGAATAATTTTTATTTTTGTTTCGAGGAAAATTTGTCATTTTGTTTAAGTTACTGATTTTTGGGAGATAACATGTATACAAATTAATTGGTAATAGATTTGGATTGAGAGAAACAAAGAAGCGTAAACTCTATTTGGTTTGAGTGATATGTTTGTTTTATTTTTTTTATTTTCTGAAAAAAAACAGTTTTTATTTTTTGGAAAATTAATTTAAATGCGAAATGTAAAATATGTTTGACACACTATACATATTTCTAAAAAATAAAAAAAAAAATCCAACGATATTGATTGGTATAGTAAAAATTCATTACATGATAGTACATTTAAGAGTACATCACTCAAAAAAAATACTTATATTTTAAGAAAAAATTAAAAAATAAATTTTTTTAATTTTTATATTTGAGACTCTAAGTCATACTCTTGGACATCCCAAAGTGAAGCAAATCAAAGAATCATGGCAACCTTTTGGCACTAGCTCCATAGTCTTCTCAAAGCTATGTACCTTATTAGTTGCATTATAAATAATCTTTATCACATGCTATATAAGTTGCTAGAGAGTACGGGAATAAAGCGTTGAAGTGAGCAGTGGAATGCTGAAGCACTAGTGCGGGAAGAACGATGTCAACGAAAGCCGATACAAAGGAGTGCTATTGCCAGTGAGTACTACCACTCTAGTTAAGGAACGTTGTCGCCAAAGAATGTTACTACCTAGAAACACTGTCATTATCGCTAAGAAACATTATTGTTAAAGAGTATAATTACTAGGAAATATTGTTTAATCAAACTAAACCTGCTTACATGTTACTAACCACAAAGCAAACATCTAAATTATAATTTGAGGGATCGTAACACATTGCCATAATTTTGAATTAAGGAATGTGATTTGATCCTTGCATAAGAAAATATTTTAATTTCAAATCCATCCAAAGATAAAATATTTCATCACTAATGTTTGAATTTTCATATCACTTTGGTTTTACTATCCATTTGAGGATAATTAACGTAAAATATAAATATAAAATAACACAAATGTAACATGATTACAAAAATTTAATGGGTAAAAGAGAGGGATTCAAATCTTCGGTAAACAAAATCCTACAAAGTAGTTTTAATACTACGCCTTGAACCACTCAACCATCTCTTTTATATACTCTTATGATTATGATCCAAAAACCGGGAGTGAATAGCGAGTCATTCGTATTCTTGCAGTAAAGGTACGCCCAATCCATTAGAAATATTCGTCAAAGAAAGATCTTCCTTCAAGGTTCGAACGAAAAAAAAAAAACAATTCTTCTTGTTACCATTAGAAACAGAAAAACTATTTCTATTCATGTTTGTCAAGACAGTGATCATGTCATATTATGATATTTATACTGGATTTAAGCCAACGAATTAGAACGAATCAACTACTCCCTTCCCCTCCCATCTTGCAGGTAAGAATGATGGACACTAATTTCCAATTCTATTATAATGATTGTCTTTAGGGCCTATATATCAAAGTTGAATCTTGATAATGGGCAACAGGAAGAAATGGTGTTGATCCATCCTCCCTTACTAGATTTAAAAAAATAAGGCCCCAGTTGTAATGGAAGGAATGGATCTATCTCCTCCCGCCTCTTCAAGTAGGAGTGATGGTGAGTAGATCGAAGAAGCCACAAGCCATTTAGCTTTTTTGCTTCCTTTCATTTGTATGCGTTACCTCTCCTCCTTCTGTAGGGACCACCAGTAGCAGAGGTGGGTTGTCGAATATTATATAGGTAAAAAAATTAAGACCAACATAGAAAGGTAATTCATTTATATTATATTGATATCTATTATTTATATTTATAATAATATTATAAAATTTAAAGCAATTAAAGACGATTAATGATTATCTTCAAAGATGAAAAGCTGTTCTTAAAAGTTTTGGGGATGAAAAATTGTCCCTATCAGACATCACCTAAAACTGTGTCCCTACCATATTTTGAAGATAACATTCATCTCTAATACTGTTAAATTAAGGATGGCATTCATCCCAATACAACTAAAATCAAGATGGAAAAAACAGTTATTTTAATTATCTCCTCGTCTCTTCCCTAAATGTCCCTTATTTTATAGTATAAGAAATAAAAATTAATCAAATATAAACCTAATATTTCATCTAATAACTTATAACAATATCATTTAACATAGTTTTTTTTTTTTTTTACTATTTAATCATCATAATACTTTTCCTCTTGATTCAACACCTAAAATTTTAAAAAATTTTACTTACATCAACCTATCTCATAAGATTATTCAGTATTTTAATTCTTTACAATAATTTATCGATACAATAACTTTTTTTACAATAATTTAAAAATGAAAAAATTAATATAACCTTATTGTTCAAAAAAATAAAAAAACCATTCATTTATGATAGTGACACAAATTGAAAGGTTTTTTAAATAATGTCACATAGGAATACAACATGAAAAATAATTAATATATGACACAAAAAAATAACATGATCATGATACAAATACACGAACATGTCAAAATTTGTAAAAAAAAAAAAAAAAGTACATAAAAGTATGAGTTATTTGAATAATGTTAATTGAAACTAGTAATTTTGGACACGAAACAAGCACAATAGGAAAAAATAACTAAAATGTGATAAAGAGTTAAAAATACATTAAATTTTTTATTTTCATAATTAATTTTTTATTAATATTGAAAATAATAATTTCTTAATAATTTGATATAATTTGTGCATAAAAATAAACTTTACATGTTAATAAAAATTTTAGTTTATATGTGGTTTATGAGTTTCATTTAATTTTAAAGGACTTTGCTAACCAATACACTAAATACAGTCTTTTAAGTTATCATATATATTAATATCTTTATTGAGTACATTAGAAATGGTAAGCTATTACTACTATAAATAATAATGGTGAGATATTATTACTATAAATAATATATGAATTTATTAACTATAAAGAATAAAGGAACCTAGCAAAATTTAAAAAAAAAAATGAAACGCATATGATAAAAATACTAAATAATTAAAACCGCTAGCCTTACATTATTTTATTGCCAAAAAAAATAAAGAGAGAATATCAGCTTGTACAATATTATCTTGCAAAAAATATAAAGAACTTTTGAATGAAAACTCTACACTTAAATTAGGTGTAAATTATCAATCACTATTATTAAAAGCTATCCCCTCCCAAAGCATGGCCTAATTGTGGAGAATTTCATCTCCCTAATTTTCCTTGATTTGCCATGTGGCAAGCCATGGCAAGTTTTTTTTTTTTTTCAACCATGATTTTTTTTAATGAAAAAAAGAAGTATTTTTGTGTATTCGTATTTGTGTTAATTTTCACATGTTTTAAGTATTATGAATGTAAATAAATTTTTATTTATATATTTTTTTACTTGTTAATAATTTGTTTTACATATATTTTAACACGTTCATGTATTTGTGAAGTGTTTATTTTTTTGTCGCGTATCTTATTTTAATTGTTTATAATATTATTTTTGTATCATGTCTTAATTAATATCATATTTTATATAATTTATTATAATAATTCAATTTTAGCCAATGTAGTCAACCGATTTTAATGTAAAGCAAAGTGATATCAATATTGTAAAATTTTGATTTTCGTACTAGCCTGTACTAGATATACCAGCATGTAGTAGTCAATATTGGTTAGCAACAATTGGTGCAAGATTTTAATTTTTTAAATTTTACTTAGTTTATTTTTAAACCAATATCTAATTTTTTTGTGTTTATTATTTTTAGTTTTTTTCATAGTTACTTTAAAAATAAAGTATCCTTTAATTTATATTATTGAACTTAATTAATAATAATTTACTATATTTTTAATTATTTTATATTTATTTTATTTATTTGATGTTTAAAAATTTTGTATATTAAATACTTATAATTTTAAAATTTATATTTGCATATAAATATATATGTAATGGAAGTATATTTGTATGAGTATATAATAATATTTTATTAAGAAACTTGAAATACTTATATGTGTATAAATTTTGAAAATGAGGGTTAATCCAGAAACATACTTCAAAACTAGACATGTTCCAGGTTCAAGCAATTCACCTTGCCTGAATCAGTATTCATATAATAAAAAATAATTTTTTATTAAAATTTAATTAGAATACATATATGAATATTAATACAAAAATTATTCTTTTAATATTTTTTAATAGTAATTCAAGCCCGTAGGCTAGCTTGAGCCAAACTTAGGTCTAGGCAAGGACTTCAAAAAAAAATCCAAATCAACTCATAAACACCTTTAGCAAAACCATACCAATACAGATATGTACTTGTATCAAAACAAATGGTACATCAACCTCTCTAATATTGACTCCTTTGATTCTAGATTAAATTTATTTACTTAACAAATGGATCATTGCATCATCCATACATTAATATAACTATTATGTCCAAAACTTTTTATTTTTTAAAAGAAAGAGGAAAAAATAAAAATCTTATGTATTCGTGTTTATGTTAATTTTTTGCATGTTCAAAGTTTTATATATTTGTATAAATTTTTATATTTTAATAATTTGCTTTGTGTGTATTTTGAAACATTTATTTGTTGTGAAATTTTCGTGTTATTTTTATCATTAACATTTTGAAAATTGAATCATTACGCTGACTATATATTAACATAAATATTACGTCCAAAATTTTAAAATTGCTTTCCCGTAGCAAAATGTGGGCATTCTTCTAGTTATTATTATTTGAATCCCTACTTTATTTTTTTTCCATCTTTTACTTAGACGGCCAATTTGATGATAATGATGATGATAATTATTATTATTATTATTATTATTATTATTATTATTATTATTATTTATTTTTGGTAATAAGTTGTCTGCTTCCTTTTATACAAAGGCTAGATTTAACCTAGTTCAATCGCCCTTAGAAATAGAGAGCTATCTTCATTGGTTATATCATCTTTCTGCAGTATTTAGCTATTAATTTAATTCGTAGGTTAAAAGAGAGAGAGAGAGAGAGAGAGAGAGAGAGAGAGAGAGAGAGAATGGCAGTAATGCTAGAGAAATCTCTGGTCGCGTTTCTGCTTATCCTCGCTTTATTTTTCTCTTCGGTTCAGTCTGGTAATTTTTTTACTTTTTTTTTAATTATTATCAAAAAAACAACAAATTACTTACTTAAAAATATTCCTGACAAATAATTTTCGCTATACAATATTGGTTTTGTGATTTTGCAGGTGTTGAAGTGAAAGTTATAACTGTGAATCCGAATCCCAACTGCTTTAAGGAGTGCTCGGAATCCTATGGAGATTACGAATGCAATATCGACTGCATCAATAAAATGTTTCATGGAGGGGGATGTGCGCCGGAACAAGGCTCGGCTGGTCAACGACGTTGTTGCTGTAGGCTTAATTAGAGTCATTCACCCATCTGGCGTCAACTTGGTATTTAATGCTATTTGTGACTTAATAAAATTTTCTATTTCGCTCATGCAAATAATATATATACATATATATATTTAGAAGAGAAATTTTTAATAAAATAAACCCTTCCCATTAGATGCTAAATGTATTTTTTTGGTACATTTTATTCTTTGAATTTAAAGAGTGAATAAACATGAATTGAGACTTCCAGAAATGTTAAAGAGACGAGAGAAAGTGCAAAATGATTTTATATTGTCCCAAAAAAATCAGCATATATATATATATATATATATATTAATTTTGGGAAGCAAAAGGTTTTGAGTTTGAAATTCGAGATCTTAAATTTACTGTAAAATTATTATTCCCAAAATTACTTACATAGTGAGGAACATAACCCTTGATTTGTTCTTTAGACAGCATTGAGATTCAAGACTCGAACTTTCATTTCAACGTATAAATTTTGGTAAGGACGAGAGGTTATATATGTAATGTAAGCACCATAAAAGATAGTAAATTTTGTCAGATTCGAACAATTATTGTATAATAAAATTAAGCAATTTCAACCTTTAATTATATAACGTGTATTTTAATTATTTAAATGAAACAACAAAATGGTATATTCCGTAGACTAACTACACTTTTTCAGTATATTTCCAATTGGAAAAAAAGTTGTTGATATTCCACCCTTAGACCTGACTTAGGGCCACCTGTCTGGCTCGTATTGGATAAGTTTTTGATAAAATTTTTATAAATTTCATGTCAAATTAAATATATTAATATTAATTAAAAATAAATATTTGAATAGTTTTAACGAGTAGTGCAACGAATTTTTTAAGTTGACTCGAGCCTGAACAAAGAGAATTTAAAAATTTAAATTACGAGCCAACCTATAAATATATATATCCGTAGACAGTATGATGGTTTTTGGATATATCTTTTTGATAAAAAAGATTATTTAAAAGTTATAATGTTTTTATTGATGAAAATATTTTTTTCAAGGAAAAAAGTAAAAGGATTTTTTATTTTAAGGCACTGATTTTTTGTAGATACCATATATACAAATTAACTGAGTAGTAATATATTTGGATTGAGAAAGATAAAGAAAAGTAAACTCTATTTGGCTTGAGAAATATTTTTGTTTACATTTTGTAACTTCTGAAAAACAGTTTTTTTTTTTTAAGAAAATTTAATTTAAAATGCAAAAGTGTGAAATATGTTTGATATCACTATATATAAATTAAAAAAATTATTCAATGATATTATCCCTTTATTTATTTATTTATTTCATAAATTTTGTACAAAGAATTTGAGTGGGAAGGACAAAAGAGATTAGAAATAACTAAGCCCAGTGTATATTAAAACAAATAAAGAAAAGTGACTATGAAAATAATTAATATATTAATAGCTTCTTATTATAAAATATTTTAATTATCTTAAAAAATGTTCAAATATGAGACTAAATTCTTAATTTGCAAAAGATTTAAAAAAAAAAAAACAAACAAACAAACAAACATCCTTTGTTTTTTATTTTTTAAGACTTTTTTTTATATCTATTTGAACCCTTTTTCATTTTCAATTATCAAACATGTTTTCACCCTTATTTTTTGAAGAATGAAAACGACGACGAAGTTTATATTTTCTAAAACCAAGCTAAGGCCAAGCCCAAGAAATAAAATTTTGTAGCCTCGCAAAGACTACAAGTCCCCATCTCTCTTTGCAACTAATTTACCCCCAAAGTTGTTTGAAAAAGTATATTTCTATTTTTGTTTTTGCTACAGGAGGGGGCAGAAGAGTATTTAGAACTCAGAATCTAAATCTAAATTCTAGATTTGATAATTTATATATTTATATCATATTTACATATTTTATTATTTCATGATTATGTTTAAAATATTTTATATTTATAAAAATTTTTATATATTAATAATACGTATTATATAAATTTTAAAATATTTATATATTTATATTATATTATGATTCAATTGTTTTTACCTTGTCATGTTCCTATCGTCTAAGACTATATATAGTTAGCTAGTTTATCAAACATTCATGAATCTTCAAATGGATTGAAACTACAAAATAAGAGTCCTCTGAGAGTTTCAACAGTTTCCCGTCTAATTACTTTGGCTACTATAGTCGTGACAATTGTGCGGATTTATGGCAAATTATTTTAGATTCAAGTTTTTTTTAAATTCAGATAAATTTTGGTTCAGACCTATTTAGATTTGAGTTTGGGTCAATTCGAGTTTGGATCTATTCGAGTTCGAGCTTTCTAGGGTTTGGATTTGAGTATGTTTTAGATTATTTTTTATTTTATATTAAATATAATCACTTCTACGTAATTTTGAATTCTAAGCCTAAGCTCGAAGTTGGCCCAATCCAACCTAAAAAAAATCTTAGCTCGATTCCATGGGCTTAGTCGCGGCCTAAAAAAATTTTGAATTCCAAGCTCATGGCCGAATTTTGCCTAGGCCATCCGTTTAAGCACAAATAACTGTTAATAATATTAAAAAATTATTTTTATATTAATAGTTATATAGTTTATAATTAAATTTAAATAAAAATATATTATTTTAATTTTTAAAAAATATTGTTTCAGATCGAGCCTGCTTGAAAAATCTTAGCTCGATTCCATGAGCTTAGTCGCGGCCCAAAAAAATTTTGAATTCTAAGCTCATGGCCGAATTTTGCCTAGCCCATCCATTTAAGAACAAATCACTGTTTATAATATTAAAAAGTTATTCTTTATATTAATAAGTATATATTTTATAATTAAATTTAAATAAAAATATATTATTTATTTTTTTAAAAAAAATTGTTTCGAGTTAAGTTTGCCTGAAACTTAAAATTTGAGACTCGAGCCTAGTCGTGCTGAGCTTGTTGGGTTGGCAGGCTATCTGGCCTCTGGGCAAGTTTAGTTAGTAGTCTAACATGCAATTTTTTTCATTTTTTATATGGTATTATCCATTATGGTTTTCATATTTTTTAATTTACCTTATTACTTTATTATACTATTATCAGATTCTGATTATCATTACTTGAAATAATAATAATAATAATAAAGATTATTATTATTATTATTATTATTAAAAGAAACATTTAAAATTTTACTACTAATATACATAAACTCTCAATATTTAATAAGTTTAGCTAATTATATTAAAGAAAATACTATAAATTGATGATATACTTGATTTACAATGTTTTCAAAGCTCATGATATGATTTACTTTTTGATAAATTATTATTATATCATATATAGACATGCTCAAGGGTTAGGCTACCCACCCGGTCCAATTGGGCTCGAGCCTAGGTTTTCATATTTTTATTTTAGACTAAACTGACCTGACTCGGAACAATGATTTTAAATTAAAATAACATATATTTTATTTAAATTTAATTATAAAATATATAAATATTAATAAAAATATTTTTTTAATATGATGAACGGTATTTCTGAACGAATGAGTTTGGACATGTTTAATAAGGCTTGGGCTTGAAATTTTAAAAAAATTCAAGCTATGACCCGACCCAACTTGACCCATGAGCAAGTTTAATCATATATAAAATATAAATTAAGTTTTTAATATTTAATTAAATTATTAAAAGAGTATTAAAATAAAATTGGTAATTAAAATTTTGACTTCATAAAAATAGTTTAATTATAATTTCATCATATTTATTTTTAATATTAAATTCGGATTCTGATCATTTCGGAATCGGGTCATTGATTTTTTTATCAAATTGAATTCGAATTCGAGTTTTTTTCGAGCGAATTTTCGATTTCGGTTCATTTTGTCACCTCTAACTGTCAGCTGATTGCGGGGTAGGCACAGGAAAATCATCAGGGAAAGGAAGCAAAGGAACTGGTGATTGAGATGGTTGTGGAGCCACTGCAGAGGCTGATGCTACAGAACCTGCGTTGTTAGAGCAAGTAACCCCATCAATTGCCATGGCAGCGGATCGAAGATCCTGCCGTGGATTTATCTGGCTGATGATTATCACAAGCCACCACTACCATTTGAAATACTGAGCATGTGCTCAGCCAATGAAATTGGAAGGATCGAACGTGCTGGAATATATTGAAGATACTCAAAAAGCAAAGCAGAAAGGATTGAATGGCGATGCCAGAGAGCCAGGAAACCGCATTTTGTGGACATCTTGATCCTTTGGAGGAATGTTCTTAATTAGAAGTTGTTGAGTGGAAGACTGCCATGAGAAGAAACCGACGTGATTATGCAAGTTGCCATCAACTCGGTGCATGGTTATGCAGGGACCAGCTGAGGAAATTTGTTTTGGATTTTCTGGTGTTGTTATAAAGGAATTACGGTTAATACAAGGAGGAAACAATGTTAGCTTTGACATGCCAACCGGCTTGCCTGCCTCAGCCACTGACCTCACACTTCCTGCTTGTTAACATAGGAGTTTTCTAAGAGCAGATTTAGTATTACGTTGTATGTAAGTCTTAACTGTTCAAATAACCTTAAATTTTTTAAAGATCCCAAAGTGCATTAGAATGATAAGTATAGGGCATAAACATTATATCTCCATTGCATGTTCGCAAGATAATTGATTCATTTACATGTAGCATCCATGAAAATATTGATGTGTACAGTTATGAGCTATTAAACCCAAAAACCAAGAAACAATTGGGTTTTTTGCGAATGGAAAAATGTGAAATACGACTAGCATACTTGCAGAATCTACAAAAGTAGGAGTGAAAGTGTGGGCACATGGTTCTGTCAGACTCAAAACTAAATACATAGCATTGATTGCCAACTGAATGCTCACTGAAAATTAGGGAGCCACGCTACGTAATTAATCTTGGACTCTTGAGATAAGGAAAACTCTCAGGGAAAAAAAAATCTACATGCCATCAAATAGATTTGCAGAAATGTGGGAATTTAAGCATACTGTCATTGGAATGAAGAAAAATTGTTACATTACTCCGTCTTTCTTAACATCAATCAATCAGCTACCAAAAAAAAAAAATGCATTTAAGTCCAAAGATGGCCATCCATTAAAAAAAATAAACATTGAGGAATCCATATAAACATCATAAAATAAGAAGAAAACAGCAGGGAAACCAGTTTGTTCGTCGGATCCCATGCAAACTCACTAAAATTGCTGCAAGCTACCGCTAAAAGTATATTCTAATGGACATATGATATAGAACATGGCTAGTTTTTTCAACAGCGTATCAGCTTGTAGGGGGAAAAAAGAAATAAATAAAGGAATAGCGTTGAACTGATTCACCTTTAACATAAAGAATAATCCTATCAAGGGAACTCGAATGATCCTCCGATTTGAGTAGTGCTAGATGGGGGATTGATTGCCACCCAAAGGAGGGATATGGTGATGGCCATGAGACCTGACCACACAAAAACAATGGTAGGTGTCCTCCCTCTTCTTCCCATAAGCCCTTTAGCAAAAGGGTAGAGATG
>JBBYHK010000005.1:4379321-4394486 GCA_038382065.1 Adansonia grandidieri
CAGAGAGTAGGATTAACGAGGATTTTTTTTGAATCTCTTGCTATGGAATTAGAACAATAAAAAATAAAAAAATAAATTTTTTTTAACAAGCATGTGAATTTCATTCCAGGAGATCCTGTCTATATATAGTCCAAGTAAACTAAGTACATTATTTTAGAGTTTTCTTTGTCTTATTTAGGAGAAAGTCTAAAAGAGGTGGGAGAATTTAGTCCTTTAACCTATGGTTGATAATAGTTGAATTTGGCTTTCATAAAAATTATGATTAATGCGAGGTGTTTTAATTTTTTAGTAAATTGAACTGAATAATATTTTTAACGCTTGATTCATCGATTTTTGAAATTTAATTTTATGGTATTATATTTTTCTTTAAGAAATAAAATATTTATTTTTATATCATAAAAAAACAAAGAAATTAAAATAAAATTTAGTTCAATTCAAATAATTATGATTTAAATTTTGCTTATGAACCAAAATCAAACCAAATCAAATAAGATAAATATATTTACTATTTGAACCAAAATCAAATTAAATTCGATACAAACTAAATTATAAATTCAAATTCAAATAGATTTTGATTTCTCAATTTATTTGAACCATACCCCTTTCCCGATAGCCGTTGGTATAACAGTCCTCGTTCAAATTACATAATTATTATCCAATAGTCATAACATTCCTTAAAAAAAAAATCCCTCAAACATGCCTGGCTCTCAGTTTAACTATTAAAACGCCAAAACCAAAATGTATAGTTTTGACCAAAAAAAATGAATACAAATTTTGAGCACTGATGAAAATGTGAATGGGGACGGCGCATAAGGTTTCGAAATCAGGATCCATAAGCTTAAGGTAAACACACGTGAACAGTTTTAGCTTTGACATTTACAATTCGTCGGGGAAAGTGCCATGGTTTTTTATACTCATTTTTTAAGTACCGCTGGCTTAGAACTACGAGATGATATTTTTCATGGATTCCGATTCCGAGCCTTGCGAACCAAAAAAGACAATTCTTAATGAAGTAGCTAGTAACATGATGAGACGATCAAGGCCAGCACCCTTCAGCCATTCTTTTTGGACTCAAGAACCATGTTGGTATTCTGTTCTCTGATAACACTCATGGGAGCAGCTACATGGCCTAGGGTCCTCACAAAATTCAGAAATCTTTGGACCCACTTTTCTCAGAGATCATAAACTTGGACTAATTGCAGGGGATCAGCCTTGTCTAAGACCTTAACAACAACTTGTTCTTTTTCAAAGTATTTTCCTAGATCGGAAACCAGAATATTTGCAAATAATGCCATATAAGTCAACCATTTCGCCTATTGGTCTCTCCATCATAAAGAATCATCATTAATTCCAAGATATTTTTTCATTTTTTTAATCATTGTTTTACCTAATTAATTATATATATTAATATAAATAATATAAAGGGAAAGTGCAGAAATTTTTTGAGGTCTATTCATGTCAACGTCCTTGCCTTGGCCTCCTCGATTCGGTGCCGTTTTAATTTTTTTGAGAGATTTGGTGGGGTCATAAAGGAGAGGTGCAGAAACCTTTTGTGGATTTGTTCACGTCAAAAATCTCTTGTGGTTTGTCTACGTCAGTGTGCTTGCCTTTGGTCTCTTCTGTAGGTTGAAGTGTTCCTTTGGCATCCACACTGCCCAGCTTTGAGAATGTCCTCTCTTTGCACTGTTGTTCTGCATTGAATGTTGATTGTACCGAGTATTGTTGTCCTAATTACAGTCGTGTGTTGTGGTATGCAAGTTCTTTGGAGGTCATCTCCATCATTCTCTATAAAAAAGTGCATAGGTGTACAAGGGCGAGCGATGAATAATTAGAGAAAATTAGTTTTTTTTTAGCGAATTTTGAGTTTTGTTTGTTTTATTTTTTTCCTTTATATGGGTTAATATATATATATATATAGATATAGATATAGATATTTGGAGTCAAGAAACTGATTATGGAAATGAAAGTGAGAAGAACATCCCCAAACATTTAATATTGGTTGGAGTTTGGTCAACCGGTGGTATATTTATTAAGTGGAGATGGGATCAAATGAAGCCAAAATGCTAGTACAAGCCCACATTTCTGTACTAGAAATAGCAATTAAACAGATTTTTTGTACCCAACTTTGTTTTTGGGTACGAGAAATGGCTGTCTGTTTAGTTTATACTGAAGTCATAACATAAAAAATGATTTCCCTTGTATTATTCAAATATTTAATTATTTTATATAATTATTTTAAGAAATAATATTCAATTAATTTGATATTCAAATTATAATATTTGTAATTTTTTTTTATTTTAGGTTATAACTTTATTTGAACTCGCAAATATAATACTAATTGAAAGTAGTTAAGAATTTAAGAGGAATTAGGGGCAAAACTTTTGTACCGTATAAAATAATTCTACTAATCCAATTAGGATTGAGATGAACCCTAATTTGAATTAGAATTGACAACTGGAAGCTAAGTTATTTTCTCTTACTAATAGCCAAAGCTCATAATTAAACAAGTAGAATTAAGAGCTTAGTCATTTACTCATGTTACTAGGCTGTCCACTTCTCTCCTTTTCAAAGGGAATTAATTATCAACCAGGACAATGTGCATGATGACAAGGTGGGTTGGTTCTTGGCTTTTTTTTTTCCCCTTTTAATTCCTACCCAAAATTAGTCAAATATTCAAACTTAAGGAATGGGCGACGACCTAATGTAATTGTCGTTACCTAAATTGTCAAAACTCCATTATTAATTTTTTTAATTACAACTTGAAGAATTATTAGTAAGATTAACTTATGATTTTCCTTTCTAGTCAAATGGTTGATTTTAGTATTTTAACATTTTTTCTTAGAGAGCGAGGTAGCGAGCCGATGAGCTATTAAATTTTTTATTTTTCTTAAAGTCTTAATATTCAATATCTTTTTTTAATACAAATTAAAAAATATATAAATGAAGATTTAATCTTGCAAAATATATAAAAATTTTAAATAATTAAATATATTTGTATCGAATATATATTCGTATTCGATATTAACTTTAGATCATAATAACATAAAGTAGCACGCCAAAGGATTGGGCAAAACCACAACACCGCTTTAATAGAAAACCCTATGTATCTTTTTCTTGGCTTTTAGCACCATGTGACTGGCTTGCCTCATCTTCTTTCCAACATTAAAGTCTTCATTTGCCTAAGTTCTATATAAATAATAAATGTACAATTGTATGACACTGTTCTTTTACTCTCTTTCAATCCCTCACTTCCTCCCTCTACCTCTCTTTACCTCTTTTTTCTTACATGATTTGAGATCCAGTCGGGGCCTTAAAATCATTGGATCTCCAATACTAGATCTTAAGGGGGCAATATCCTAGAGATTTTCACCAATGGCTCCACCAATGTACTTGAGGTTTTTTAAGGTACTTGTGCTTTATCTCGCTTTGTTTTCGTTGATTTCTATGTTCCTTTATGACTTCATTGAAAGTGATCATGAGCTTCAAACCAATGGGTTTGGTCCCAGAAGAAGATTGCTAGGGCTTGAAGAGGACAACCAGGAGCTGCTAATGAAAAAAAACCCAAGTAGTTTATCCACTGTGAACAACCAAACCAAGCTCATCAAATCATCAAACAAATCAACCAAAAACCAAACCAAACTTATCAAATCAAGTTTGTCCACGAAGAACCAAACCAAGCTTTCCAAATCTACGAATTCAACAAAGGAAAAAAAACCCACACTTTCAAGTACCATTTCCAAGTCTGAACTCAAGCAACTGCCCCAAACTCTCCTGAAGAAGAAGAAGCTCAATTCAACTTTGCTGCTAAAGAAGCTCAACTCAACGTTAAAAGCCTTAAACTCCTCCAAGACAACTTCACTTGTCTCCAAAACAACCTCGGATCTACTCAAACTAAGCTCATACAAGAACAAAACAAGTACCACAAAAAAACCGGCCCAGCAAGAATCTTCTCGAAAGGACCCAAACAAAGAAAAGATACAACTAAAACAACAGAAAAAAGAACCAAGCTGGATTGAACAAGAAGATGATTCTGATTTAATGGGCGAGTTCCGAGATTTCCCGACCAAGTTCCAGCAAACCCTTGTCCCAGACCTCGAGAAAATCTCGACAACCTCAAAAGCTTACATTACTAAGTACAACAAACAATTCACGAAACAGTTCAAACCATATGTCGGCAACAAACGTGCTGCCACTTTAATCTCTTGTGCTTTCATTTTGATCCCCTTGCTCTTAGTTTCCCTCGTTGTTAACCGCATCAAAGCCTACTTTTCTCTCCAAAAACTCCTCATTTTCATCCAAGTTTACCTCTCGATTTACTTCTCAATCCTCTGCCTCACTTCCCTCGTCACTGGCCTAGAGCCATTGAGGTTTTCCTACGCCAGCTTACCCTCCACCTACGTCGGTCTACAGGTGCTTCAGACGCTTGGATACGTGCTTTACTTGTTGCTTCTTTTGATGCAACTGGTTCTCGTTTTCTCGACCGAGTCAGGGCTGTGTTCCAAGACGTTGGCCTTGGGCCAGACCTTACTGGGCTTCACCATCGGGCTCCATTATTACGTGGCGGTGTTTCATAGGATGGTTTTACATCAACCGCCCAAGATTAGTTGGAAGGCTCATGGGATGTATGCCACTTGTTTCCTCGTGATTTGTCTGTGTGCTAGAGCTGATAGGAGAAAGAAAGTTCACTTGGAAGAAGACGGTGAAGAGGGAAAGAAAAATTAATTAATTAATATAGTTTTTTCGAGTACAGTTTTATAATTTTAGCTTGTCCAAAATTTATAATTGTCTAGCAATAAAAAAAAAAACAACATTATTGTCATAATGAGATTGGCTAGGAAATTTCAAGAGGCCTCTTCTCTTAATTATCAGAATTTTTTGTTTTTACCCTTGTCAATAACATCCATATATTATTTATAGCGTAACATTTTATTAAATGTAAAAATAAATTAAGTTTGTTCATTATTTTTGATGCGTTAAATGAAATTGGTTAATAATATTAAAAAGTGATACTTAGAGTATATTTAATAAAATTCAAATGTTATAAAAATAATAAGGAGAAATAATTTGAAATTTTATTTAATTAGTTTATGAAATAATTTTTAAAGTTTAAAATTTGAAAATCAAAAAGCAATTGCTGGCCATGTGGTAAGCAAATTTCTCTTTATATATATATATATATATATATATATATATTGTTTAAAGGAAAAATAAAAAGGAAAAGAAAAAAATAAAAAGGAAAGAGCAAAAAAGAGAGAGAAAGAGATAAATGATAAAATTTTATTACAATAAATTAAAATTCTCTTGCATATCCGGATAACTTTCAATTTGTATTGCGTGTCACACAAAGATTGGCTTTTAAAATTTTTTTATTTTAAATACGATCATATTTTATTTGGATCCAAATTTAACCAAATTCACACAGTTTTAAACGTATTATAATTCACGTATAGCCCAATTTGCAAATTTTAAATACTATTTATTTATTTGCTTTATTTAGTTTTACATGCATATTTAAAATTTTTTTAGATTAGATACATGATTTAATTATTTTAATTGTTGAAAAACAAGCTAAAATTATAAATTTATAAAATTAAATAATTTTCAATATAGTTGTTTTCACTATAACTATTTTATCATATAATTTTAATAAGTTTTAGTATAAGTGAAAGCCTACTCAACAATAGATTTAAAAAAATTTATGATCGTGCTATTATCAATTAATTATCGTTTAATTATGTTATGATTCTTAATTTTATAATTTATTGATGTGTAAAAATTAATTCATATTCACAATACGCGAATAAGATATTTATCTCAATCACTTCTTTCATTATATATATATTAAGTTAAAATATTTAATTAAACCATTTTTTCTTTGTTATATTATGCATTAAATATTTTTAAGAAAAAAAAATCAACAAAATGCGTTTAACCTCAAACACAGAGGATAAAAGTTTTGGGGTGAGAGAGGCTCGAACTCTCGACCTCAGGATAACTCAGAAGCTATGAGACCTACGCGCTAGCCAACTGCGCCACCACCCCTTACTGCTTAAACTCGGCTTCTCTTTACAATAATAACGTAACTTGACCAAAAAAAAAAAAAGAAAAACCTCACGACACCTCTTGACTGGCATGCCAATATTCTGATTAGCAAAACCATTGTAAAATCTTTGGAAGAATCAAAATTAAGTCAAAACCCTTTTTGATGAGATGGTGTGTGGAGATTGGAGACAGATTTTTGCTTATTTTAAGCATTTTGAAGAACAATTTACAGTGTTGAAGCACATTGAGTTGAATGTAAAAGAGGAATGAGTAAATGGAGCAACAGATCGCCATTGGAACCCCAATTTCTATGCAAAGTGACGAGCAATGTTGCTCGAATTTGAATATAAGTATTAAATATGAGTATATTTTTAAAATAAATATTTTTAATATTTTAAGTATTTTTCAATGCGTCTAAAAAGCTTTTAAAGGTTATCTTTGTACTAATATTTGGATATTTATCGGACAAAAAGCTTAGATTCAAATAGTTCAAAAAAAAAGAAGAGTTGGAACACTACAGTAGCATTCTCTCTGGCCATCTCGCTCTCGATCTTTATAGGGTCTGGTGATTCTGAAGATATGTATTTATAACCATGAACATGATAAGCCATAATCTCAACCGTAGGAGGAGCAAAAGATGCCAGTACAGACCACTGAACTAGGTTGATTCGATTAAAATAACACTGTCAAACATCATTTCATTTACTCACACTGAAAAGTCCTTGAATTATCACCGCCAAATCCCTGAGGTGCAGGCTTCGTATAGACACTAAACTCTGTCCTTTGGATGGGAAATCAGATGATCAGGAACAGAGTACTCTGTTTTTATGTTTTAAGATCCTCTGTTTTTATTCTTTGCTCTGTTTTTGAAGAAAGGAGTTGAACGTTAATTTCATTGGGCAAAACAAAAATAGCATGTGTTATTCAATTTGCACAACTAGAATTTATGATACTTTGATTTAGTTAAGTTTCAAATACGATAATGTATCCAGTAAGAGTATATTCAATTTTTATATTTTTTTTATACATATAGAAAATTCTGTGTGTCAACAAATATTTTTAAAAAAATGAAGAAAATCCAGGTAAAATAGACTGGCAAAACCAACTTAAATCCAAGTTTTGCTTTAAGGTGGTGTGATTGGTACTGATGGAAACTTCCACAAGCTTGGCACAAAAATGATGGTAGATACTTGTCTTCTTCAGAGAAAATATTCCTAGCACTTCGAAGAACAACTTATATGACAGATTGGAATGAAATGCGACAGTTTCGTCCAACAAGGAGATTATATCCATATCTATGCTGGCTCGTTGAATCTGGAAAAGTTCATGCAATTGAAAATTGTTTTGTGAAGTTTTCATGCAGCACAAATACATACACACACGCGCGTATATATCTGAACTGCCAGTGTAATAACCAGATCATGAATGAATAATGATCACCCGTAAAATGATCGTGAATTGAGATTTAAACAACAAACGCAACGCGACATTATGATAAGTATTTTAATAATGATCACTTGCTCCCTAGCTTCCTGTCTCTTGGATAATATGTGCAATAAAGGAATGAGTAAACGAAGCAAACAGATTGCCATTGGAATTCCGGGTGGAGTTTACAGCAGCTTAGCAAGCCTCTGTCTATCCGTCTCAAATCACATTAAGACTCTTGTGATCCTTTTGGGTATTGGTTTTTATAACCATAAACATGCTGAGCCCAAATCCCCAACTATAGGATGAGCAAAGGATGCAATTTATCGAGGACTTAAATACGAATCACAGCCCAAATACCTAACGTTAATTTTATGATTTTGATTTTTTTATCTTTCATATATTATCAGTAATTTTTATTGTCATTGATCATAATATTATTTATAACCTTTACAATCACGATAAAATATGATAAAATCAAAAATACATTTACAATTATAATTTAATGCTTTCGGTGTTCGGAAGGAAAACGTGCCAGGATAGCTCAATTGTAAAGACGGGGAGAATGGGCAGGTGTGAGTATATTTAGCTAAATAACTCATTCTGGTAAAAAAAAAATTAAGTTCCAATGATTAAAATCTAAAAAAAAAAAAAAAAAACCCTAGATGTAAGATTGATTAGATAGAAGTGTAGCACCTCCACTTGTATAATCCGAGAATCATATGTACCTGAAACAATAATACTATAACACGATTCACATTGTTTAAAATCCTACAACTTTTCTTATACAGGACTGTCTAAGTAGCTAATTCCTGATTGGGGTTTTGTTTCTGCTTCACTTGTCATATATGAAAATAAAAACTAGGGCACCAGTCTGAAATTATTCATATATTGATATATATATATGTCATGCTGAACATAAATTCTACATGAAAAAGAATGACCCATTGTTTATAATACCTTAATAAACACTCAACCACTATAACAAATGCTATTTATTATGACACATTTAAATGTAATTAACATAATTAATAAGATATATTTTAATAAATATATTATATTTATATTTAAAATTTTAATATATTTTATAATTTATATTTATGCTTGTATGAAAAACATAAAACATAATAGGATATGTATATACGAATTTTAACAAATTTGACAGTCAGTGTCAATCTCTCTCATGTAATCTATATATATATATATATGGTAGGTAGAAATTCAAATGAGATTTCTGAGAAATTAGCATAAATTTCTGGGTTGTTTTTGCTTTTCCTTTTAGGTTTAAATAAATGGGGGGAAAATTGGTCCCAGCCGGGGGGAAAATAGGGGAACAGTGTCGGACAGCAGCGAAATAATATGTCAAACAATTTAGTAACATTGATGGGATGGAGTCATCACCATCCGTACAGTTAGAGGGGCGGCAGGCGGGTCGCAGGATGTTGAGCGCCCACCCTGACCTTGTCCGTCATCCACTCATCAAGTATCATCATCATGCCATCGCACCTCAACTTCCCCTCTTTCTTTTTTTGCTCATCTCAGCCTTAAGTCAGCATCACGTGTTACATTTTTCTTTTCTTTATTTCGTTTATGAAAGAGTGTTTATTGCTTCTATTCGACGAAGATGGACAGGAAGTGAGATCCTTTTAGCTTAATAATTTTGGACGTGATTAGATATGTTTTATATTTTTAAGTTTGATTTAATTTAAAAATAAGTTTTAGTTTATTTTTATATTTAAATTTGATTTAATTTAAATATAAATTTATTTAAAAATTTATTTTATTATTTTAAAATAAAAATATTTATTTTATATTAATATTTATATATTTTTATAATTAAATTTAAATAAAAAATATTTTTATTAATAAACAGTAATTCAAAACAGAATGACACCGAGCAGAAAAATCTCTAAACCTAGTTTAATATAAGTTGAGCAAGTAACCTTTAAATAAATTTAACATAATATGATTAATAATTATTATAATAATGTAATAAATAAGACATGATACGTTTGAATAAGATTGACATTATTGCTTTTTTTTTTAAGGAGGTGAGACGAGCTTGATTGTCAAGATACGTGCAAAAGAGGAGAGAATGGTCAGGGGAAGGAGGTCACCAAGGAGCAATTAGAAGGGGAGCAGGTCCCTAAAGGCATTTAGTAACTACACCACATATATGATTGGTATATAAGGCAAAAGCCTTCGTAGAATCAAAAACAGTAATTCTTCTATCCTTACTCAGTACTTTTTATGATATTTTTGCATCTCTCTCTTCTCATGATGCAACCATTAACCTGAGCATTGAAGCGCGTGCAGGAGGTTCACTTTTGACATTCTCTAACCTTTCGATTTTTTTTTTTTTGTAAGTATCCCAACAACCAGATCTACCTCATTTGCTCAAAAATAATCAACAAACACAATAAATTTAATATACAAATTATATATTTATTTAATTGCATAAGATATTTAATATTTTATAGAGTGATTATATATAAATATAATATACAAAAAAGAAAAGGACAGACAAATTGATGAGTATTCATTCAACCAAATGCTTATAAACTTTTTTTAAAAAAGTTGAATATAATTGCTACTAAAAATATGACAAAGTAAAGAAAAAAAAAAGGATATGTTCAATAACCTATTCTTTTTCCCTTTTTATGAATGCTAAATGATTATAACTCAAAAGGGTCAAAATTAAAAGAATGGTTGAATTATTATTGCTTGGTCCTTACCACAAATTATATGTTTATACATTTACCGCTGATTAATACAAATACACTTTGTACTTAGTTTAAGTGATAACAAGTAAAGATTTGATAGACATATTAAATTCATCAAGATCTTAAAACTATCTCTTTGGTTTGAGCATTTGTTTTAATGATTATATGTACCATCATTCAAAAATAAATGAATAAAATTCAAATCCTTCCTTTCAACTTGAAAACATTCTTCCTAAGATATCTTTTTACCCTTTGCTATTTTGGAGGGCAAATTAAGCAAACTCACCTTATCTTAATACAAGATTGTTGATAAAACATACATCTTACTTGCATTTGTTTTTTTCAATAATTTTCCATTAGCCTAAATTTAAGATTTAATGACAAGATAAAAGGATTAAATTATAATTTCATATATCATTGTGTGTGTGTTTTTTATACAAAAAAAAATACTGATTTGAAAATAGGAAAAAGATTACACGTGCTAAGATTTGAACTTCAAACTTGCAACTAGATACCAACTGACTATATGAACCAACTAAGCTAAGCTTCAAGTATGTATGGTTTTTTGTTACTATTACTCTTTCATCAATTATAACCATGGAAACATATATATGAACTTATGAAGTGGAGAAAAATAATGGAAAACTATTACTAACATATGACTAATTCTAGTTAACACTTTAAATTTGTTGGATATAACGATTGACGCCTTAAGGTAATGTTTCCATTTTTAACCAAATTAGGGAATAATAGGATTTCAAAATGAACTTAAATATTTTTTATTTAAAAAATGGAAATTAAAACTCTAAAAGAAAAATAGAGCATGAATCCCCAAATTAGATTAGTAAGTAGTTGATTAGGATTATTTCATGTGGTCCTTAATAAGGTACCTATTAATTTAGCCATAATGAACTCTTAAAAAGATTTCTAACCTCTTGAATGCATGGCCTTAAATTTTTAGCAAATAACCTCTCATCAAGTTCCAACAAATATCATTTCCAATTTCAAAAATAAAAAGGTAAAAATCATTACCAAATATTACCTACCTACATATATATATATATATATATATATATTAGAGTTTTTCATATTTTTTTTTCTTCCTCAATTGATCTGAATCTGATGTTGCCTAATGTATATGCTTCATGAAAAGGATAAGAGTGGGGCAGAGAATTATGTGGGTTCCCCCATCTGAGTCAGTGGCATGATTTCATTAATACGGGCTTATTTACATGGCAAAATTAGGATTTAAAGGGGTGCAAACATGATGAAAGGAAAAAAGGTGGGGTGGGTTACCTTCGACAAGGCAACCCACTTACCCCACCTAAACTTTGTCCAAAGACCTCGGCAGGTAAGAGTTAAAGCAAGAGTTTTATGAATTTGAATAAACACAATCATATTTGAATTATTATTAAATAATAAAAATATTATTTAAATTTAAATTTAAATATAAAAATATATTAATATAAAAATAATGTTTTAATAATATAATAAATAATAAACTAAATTTTCAAATCATTTAATTAAAAAAAAATTTATTTAAAAATTTTCGAATTCAACTCAAATCGTGAACAAAGCTAACCCCAGCCTCTTTGTCTCTTGTTCTTGCCAATATTCTCAACGTCAAATGATAGCTTTGCTGGGAAGGAGACAATCCAATCCATTTGCACAAAAATTTTTAGACAAATTGTGTTGTGTTTGAGCTTCACAGCTCACTTGCATGCTGGCTTCTATTTTCATGTGGTTTTTTTTTTTTTTTTTTTTGGGGGGGGGGGGGGGGGGAATTTTTATTGGTATAAAGTGATTAATATTTAATCATAATTAACTATCAATATTTGCATCATTAATACTTTCCAAGTTTTGAATTTGAGTTTGAATTTGATCAAATATGTTAACGAAAATTGTTTAAATAAGATGATAAAAAATGAACTTTTTCACCATATAAGTCAGCTACTAAACTTTTTTGAAAATTATCATATAATACAAACAACAAAAGTTAAATTATAGTGGCTAACTTTTGTGGAGGAAAGAAAGAGAGAGAGAGAGAGAGATTTTACATGAAAATGGGTAAAGGAGAAAAGGTAAATACAACATTATCACATTAGCATAAGTTAAAATGAAAGCATCAAAGTCTCAATAATATAAAAAAGAGAAGTTATTGATGATCATAAAGAGATTAACAATTGCATTTTGATTGAACTTTTTGAAGGTCAATTCTATAGAATATAGCTAACGAGATTCTTGCAAACAATCTTTAACTCACTAATTTTTTTTTTTTTTTTACAATAGAGATAGCAATATGAGAATAAAAAATAAAGAGTTACAGATGTTGAAAATTTAATTTTGAACTTATTAATATCATATTTTAAAGATAATTATAAAAAAACTTTAGCTTTTCGGTCACTTATTTACTTCTGGATATGGGTAAAAAACCCATCAAATTTTCAAAAATAATTTTTATTTTTGTACAATAGAGGTCACAACTTTGAGAAAAAAAAAAGAGTTACAATGTTGAAATTCGAATCTTGAACTTATTGAATATCATCTTTTAAAAATATAATTATATGAACTAAATTTAGTTGAGCTTTGAATTATTTCAATAATATATTTTAAATCATGCCTCTGCTATAATGAAACTACAAGCTCTCCTATCAATTATTGCCAGTGTGAAGCTCTCCAAAAACCCACTGTTCAGTGGAAATCAAATGTCAAATTTTTGTATCATAACCTTAGTCTCATGTGAGTTAAAAAGGCCTTTGAGACAATGAAATTTGTGAGAAAAAAAAAAAAAAAAAGAAGGAAGAATTTGCTTTTTTGCAACTGTTTTTTTCACAGTTCAAAAATAATTAGTGGCAGACAAAGGAGGACTTCATGAAAATCACCTCTGACCCACTAGGGCAAAGAGACAATGAGTAATAACGTGAAAAGAAATTGTAAGCAAGCACCACAGAAAAAAAAAAAACAGATTTCACTGTTAATATAATCTATATATTTATATCATATTTATATATTTTTATATATTAAAATTATATTTAAAATATTATATATTTATATAAATTTTGATATATTATTATTTATTTTATGTAAACTTTGATATAATCATATAATATGTTATATTCAAATTACTTTTTTATTTTAAATTATATTTTTTATTTTATATAGCGTAAAGTACCGTGTCTGTGCTTGACAAATATGCTTTTTGTTTTTCTGATTAGAACATTACATACTTTTTTCAAGCAAAGTAATGCACCTTTTCTATTTGTTTTTACTTTTTGTGTTGCTGTGTAAAAAAAACAAAACAAACAAAGGGTTGACATTTGCAATCACCTTTTTTTTTTCAACTTTTTTGCATCCGATTGCCCGGTAAATTGCATCTTCACATGTCCAATATGACATTGAACAGTGTTTAGCCCTGCTGGCATCCCCCCAACCTCCAAAAGAACCTTTTTTTTAAAAAAAAATTCATTCATTTATTTATTCATTCAATGAGTAAAAATGCACTAAAAACTTTTAATAAAATTGTAAGATTAATTTCGATAAAATTTATGTTAAAACAAGTAAAATGATAGAAAATAGTAAAGACTAGATTTCAATCAATGCCCCATGCATATTTTATTACAGAGTTATACCCGAGTTGGATTAATTAGATTCAAATAGTAAAAAATCAATGTGTTCAAAGTCCCGTGCAGATTAATCTAGTGAGTTTAACAAACTAGTAAAACTATTTTGAATAATAATTATTTTTTATAATTAAATTTTAATAAAAATAACTTTTATTAATTAAATAATAATTTTAATGTGACTAACTCAAATTAATAATAGTATGTCTTAAGTTCAACCCAGTTTCAGTATTACTTATAAAGCAAAACAGATACCTCGACTTTTGGATAATATTTCTAAATTATGAAGTGTGTAGGGTTACTTGAGACTTGGGAGAAAAGGTACTAAGTCCTAAAATATAGCCCCAACTAGTTTTCCTACTTGCTACTATCGCCTGGAGCATATCGAGGACCATTCTATTCCAAGGAAAAAAAAATGTGTAGGTGTCATGGATCGAATTTACTCTCATTGAATTTCATTGGTAATATCAAATGTGGATCGACTCTTAAATTGTAACATTACAAGGTGTTTAATAAAAAAATATTTTATTCTCAAATATATAAATTTTTTTTTGAATATATATGAATATATTTATATTAATATATAAAAATTTTATTGATATTTTAATATATTTTAAATTATAAAAAAAAATTTTGAATATAACGAGTGATATCAAAATTTAAACTGATAATTTTTTATTTAAATTTAATCCTTTTTTATCCATCTCTGAACATTGCTACTTGTCATTCCAATTAAATTTAAGTAGAACCTACTGCATCCATGTGTGATGTCTGATATTAATTTGATAGATTGATGCAAAGGTCTGTAGAATTATGTACGAAATATGTTAATTGAGCCCCCAATCTATCTGCCATATTTAGATTGTTTGGCACATGCCTTGCCGATAAATTTCTTAGTCCTTTAGATCTATAGCCCTCTCAAAGATCACTCTTGCAAAAAGGTTGGCTACGTTAAATCGAAAATTAATTATTCGTTTGGTTTAATACGTATTAAAGAATAATTAATTTGATGAACTGATAAAAATATTATTTTTAATTAATTTAAGACCTTTTTATAATTAAAATTATTTTTATAATTAATGAGATTTTAAATTTTAAATTTTTAATTATATATTAAAGATTATACTATTAAGATAAATATATTTTTATTAATCATCAAATTTACATATTTAATATTTAATATTTACTTTATTTTTAATTGAATTACCCAGTTTGACCTCAGATTTTATTTTTAATTTATTTGTTAATAGCTAGCAACGGCGAAGTCGTTTTTAAAAAAGAAGACTAGTGCTAACTAAGTAGCAACTAATAAATTGAATTACCATCGAATTTAATGGGATCTTATAGATTCCACT
>JBBYHK010000005.1:4397688-4409978 GCA_038382065.1 Adansonia grandidieri
CTGTGCACCATCATAAGGTAATTATCAAGAAAAGAATATAGACTAGAAGGCTTATACGGGTGTTCATCTTTATGTATTTGGAGCGAGTCTGGGTTCTTGATCAACAATGGCTAGAGGTACGTTTTATTTAAATTATTACATATCAGGTTTAAACTTATGAGTTGGGTTGAGCTATGGTCCAAAAAAATTTAAATTTTAAACTCATACTCAAAACTTAGCCTAGTCCACCGATTCAAATTTAGTATTTACAATATAACAAAATATTAAAAATTATTCTTACCTTAATATTTATATATTTTAAAATTAAAATTAAATAAAAAATTTTTTATTTATAAATACTATGTCAAACCTATTCAGATCAAGAAAAAAAAAATCAAATCTAACTTAAGTCAAAATAGGGTAAAAGGGGCTACCCTAACTTTGAATTATTAATTAATCAACCCAAATGATGGGGCGTCAAGGTTCAGTCAGTGGTTGGTTCTTGGCTTATTCTAAAACATCAATTAATGTTTTTCCTTCTCATTTCAACCCAAAATCAGTAAAATGTTCTATTTCTTGGAGAAAATGATGGAATGGGCGATGAGCTAAGGTGTAAAAGTCGTTACCTAAACTCTAAAACAGCGTTGCTGAAATAGGTTTTCTCAAAACTTGAAGAATTATTTAGGAAAGATTAAAATAGGATTTTCCATTTTAACTTTTATTTTTTGCAAGAGTGATGTACTAATAGACTTATAATTCATATACAACATAAATACAATAAAAAAATAATTAAAACATAAAATGATAATAAAAATAAAACAAATAAATATAATATATAACAATTTAAATACAAAAATAACACATAAATTATCTTACTTAGATATGAATGAGCCAAAACCGCGTTAATAGTAAACTCTTCATATTTTCTTCTTGGCTTTTAGCACCATGTTACCTACCTCATCTTCCCACTTTCCATTAAAGTCTTCAATTCCCTTTTCATATAAATGTAGAACTATATAGCACTGTTCTTTTACTTGCTTGCAATTCTCTCTCTCTCTCTCTCTCTCTCTCTCTCTCTCTCTCTTCCAACTCCTTCTCTGTTGCCTGTTTTTTTCTTACATGAATTTTGGATCCAATCAAAACCTTAAATCATTGGATCTCCAAATATTAGATCTTCGGGGGCAATATCCTAGAGTTTCACCAATGGCTTCACTAGTGTACTTCGGTTTCTGTAAGTTACTTGTGCTTTATCTTGCTTTGTTTGTGTTGATTTCTATGCTCCTTTGTGCCTCCATTGAAAGCCATGAGCATCAAACCAATCGGTTTGGTGGTAGAAGAAGATTGCTAGAGCTTGAAGAAGAAGACGATCAGTTGTTGCTGAAGAAAAAAAACTCAAGTTTGTCCGCCAAAAACAACCAAACGAAGCTTATCAAATCATCAAAACTATTCACCAAGAACCAAAGCAAACTTACGAATTCAAAATTGAACTCCACCAACAACCAAACTAAGCTTTCAAAACCTATCAATTCAACAAAAGCAACAACACTTTCTAGTACATTTTCCAAGTCTAAACTCAAGCAACTCAATTCCACTTCCATGTCGAAGAAGCTCAACTCAACATCAAAAGCCAAGAACTCACCCAAGACCACTTCAGTTACCTCCCAAAAAACCTCTGATCTACTCAAACGAAGCCCACCCAAGAACAAAAAGACCACCAAAAACACTTCCATAATAACACCGGAAGACAAAAAACTGTCTCTCGACGCTGAATCTTCAAAACCCGGAAAGAACTCTAACAAGGAAAAGAACCCCACAGCCATGAAACCAAAACAACAAAAAGAACAACCAAGCTGGATTGACCAAGAATACGATTCTGATTTAGTAGCCGAGTTCCGAGATCTCCCAACCAAGTTCCAGCAAACCCTTATCCCAGACCTTGAAAAAATCTCGACAAACTCCAAAGCTTACATTACCAAATACAACAAACAAATCATGAAACAATTCAAACCATATGTCGGCAACAATAGTGCCCCTACCATTGCCAGTATATACTCATGTGCTTTCCTTCTGATCCCTTTACTCCTAGTTTCGCTCATTTTTAATCGCATCAAAGCCTACTTTTCACTCCAAAAAGTCCTCATTTTCATCCAAGTTTACCTCTCGATTTACTTCTCTATCCTTGCCTTCACTTGCCTCGTCACTGGGCTCGAGCCACTGAAGTTTTTCTACGCTACTTCGCCCTCTATCTACGTCTGCTTACAGGTGGTTCAGACACTTGGATACGTCTTTTACTTGTTGCTTCTTTTGATGTATCTGATTCTCGTTTTCTCAACCCAGTCCGGGCTGGGTTCCAAGATGTTGGGATTGGGCCAGACCTTTGTTGGCTTCACCGTTGGGCTGCACTATTACGTGACGGTGTTTCATAGGATGGTTTTGCGTCAACCGCCCAAGACTAGTTGGAAGGTCCATGGAATGTATGCCACGTGTTTCCTTGTGATTTGTCTGTGTGCTAGAGCTGATGGGAGAAAGAAAGCTTACTTGAAAGAAGGTGGTGAAGACGGGAAGAAAAATTAATTAATTAACTAATAAATTTCTTAGATTATATTACTATAATTTTAGTTGGTCCAAATTTTATAATGTTGGTCACAATCTCAGCCACTAAAAATTTGTAGCAATAAAGAACCAAAGTGTTGTCATAAGTGAGATTGGCTGACAAATTTCCAAAGCCCTCTTTCTTTTGTTAATTGCTATCATTTTTTTTCCCTTTCCCTTTCCCTTTTTCTAAATTATTTTTAGTTTATCATTTAGATAGAGAAATGTAATTTGTCCACTGTAATATCTAGAAGACATTGTGACACCATTGAGCAACCAAATATGGTGTTAATTACTTTTGAAAATATAGAATTATTATTGTAATTGTATTTCCCAATCCAAGTTTATATAATTTTCCATTGTTAGTAATAGTAGTAGCTCTATAGGTGTTAAGGGGTTGTACTAAATGATTTGAAAGTTGACAATAGTAACTAAAAAGAATGTCAACTGTTTAAATAGAGTTCATTACTCGATATTAATTAAGAATTATTTAATTAATATTTTTAAAAAATTATATTTAATATATTATTTTTATTATAAAAATAAAAAAATAATACGTTAATTATATTTTTATTTTAAATATTATATTAATCAATGTGATTAAAACATGTTTTTCTCTAAACGTTGATTAATCAAGTTTTATAAATGATTGAATTTTTTAATATTATTATTATTTTTAATGTTAAATAAAAATCTTAGATTTTGGTTATAAGTTCTTGAATTTACGGCAGAACTCTCAACATTTAGAGATCATGTTTGTCAGTGGAAAGCCGGAACCTCCGCCTGGTTCCTTCGGTCTGTCACTGAAACTGAGGAATCTATTTTCCTAAAATGGAATACAGTGGACGTCTCACGCGCGAACTATGCAGCGTGCATTGTTGCTTTAAGGGTCCTCTTTGCTTTTTGTCACTCAATTTTATTTTATTTATCAGATTTTGCTTTAATAATATCGCCGATTATTACATTTAACATGTTATTATAATTAATTAATTAATTAATAATTTTGTTAAAATTTTTGTTCTTGATATAATAATACAAATATACAATAAAATTGATGCTTTGAAATTTCCAAATTATAGTAATTATAATTATTAATAAAAAGTTATGCAATTATCATTAAATTCAGCTGCTCAAATATAAACTTTATTTGCTAATAAATATCTTTAGATTTTCAGTGAGTTTTTTTTTTTTCAAATGATTATAAAAATGCACTTTCCATATTAATATGATACACTTAAAATTTTATTTATTATTTTTAAATGTTCATCCAATATGTGAAATCTCTTCGTACTTTACATGAGCTTAATATCAAGAGCAATGAGTATTTCACGACGTAAGTCAAATTAGGTTTAGGCTGAATTAAACTTTTTACGTGCTCATACTATTTTTTAAAAACTTAGTTTATTATTAAAATTATTAAATTATAAAAAAATTATAATTTTATATTAATTTATTTTTATTATTAAATTTAAATAATATAATTTTAATCATATTAAATTAATTTAAATTATTAAAAAATATTTTAATTCGATTCGACTTAAGCCTATTCCGCGACTTAGGCAGAGCGTAAGAGACCAAACTGAAGGCTACTTTTGGTCATTTAAAATTTAAATCATGACGACCTACCAGTTTGTTGTTAAGCTTTAAGTGTCGGTGACTACGTAAATTTTGTACAAATCAACGGTAAATAGCTTACATATCAATATAATAATTATATAAAATATAACATACATAAAATATTTAATACATAATATAATATAAATATAAAATATATCAAATATAATTATAACACAAAAATATATAAACACAATATAAATAAATTCTGATTTTAATTATGTTCTCTGTCCCTGATAGATAGAAGTAGTTTTCGGATGAAGGGAGTTGTATAGTAAATTAAAACCCCTGGATCTGTAGATATGATGAAATCTTAACCATTTACTCCATCAAGTGACAAAATTCATAAATAACAGGTCCCACTAAACGTTGAAGATTAGGATCTTGATCAAGGGCACATCTAAAAATTTTCGTTTGTATGGATAACATATACACAAAAAATAAATGCATATGCTAATATGCCATATATTTAATAACACATAAGAAAGTCTCAGAAAGTACATCGTCAAATTATAATTGTTGTTTACATAATTTCATATTTTAAAATTTTTATATAATTTTCTCATTCTTAATATTATAAAAGTATTTTATATAAGTAATCAAGTAATCATTCAACTAATCATTTTTCATATGATTGTGCAGTTGATTCTTAAGATACTTGAATAAAAAATTTAATTAGGTTGTTTTTCAAAATGTCATCTTATTATGTCATTAGATACCGATTAATATTTTTTAGCAATTTATTATTTTTAATAAATTTTCTTACACTAACTATGTGGTGAAAATATATTTTGAAAAAAAAAAATAAACTGTGTTAAAAAAATGGGAATATAAAAAAAATGGGTTATAGGTTTAAATGGGTAATTTTTTTTTTTAGAAAAATAAATAGATACTTTTTTAACTCAATAGTATTTTTAGTAAATGGAATGGTTTTTTCAAAGTAAATACATAATTTTTTTATTAAAGATATTATATAAAATATTAAAAGATATAATTATTTTTATTTAATTTTTTGATTTTATAATTTTATTTAATTTTATACTTTCACTAATTAAATTAATATCACTTAACTTAATGATATTAAATTCAATCACTTATCTCAATAATGATCGAATCATATTTAATTTTTTTTTTTTAAGTTAAAACGTGAGAAGCTTGACAGCACAAACGTTCTGTTTATACTTTACACCCTAGGTTCAGGGAGCAACCACTTTTTATCGTGGGAGCAATTTAGAAAAAAATAATATATTTAATTAAAAATTTTTAGAACTTTATTGGGCAATTGTCCCCACAATCCACCAAGTAGATCTGCCCTGATTTAGACAATTTAATTTCGAGCAATGGCTTTTTTGAATTCAATTCTAATCTATTGATCCCTTTAATTCTAGACTAGAAATATTTACGGATTAAATGATGATTTAAAATTTTTTTTATTTTTTTAAATTCAATTCTAATCGACTTCAAATAAATTATAGCTTTTTAATTATTTAAAAAATTATTTATATATTAATATTTATATATTTTATAAATTAAAATTAAATAAAAAACTTTTTTTACTAAATAATAATTCTAGTCTGGTTGACCGGTTCATCCCAAATTTATAAAACCTTTGTTTCAGATCCAACTCATAGACCGATTACTTTGGACAAGTTGATGCATGATTTTGATAATTTTGTGATGGTAATGCACTTTTTATCATTGATAAATGCTAGCTCTCTATATATTTATGTAATACATGAAATTCAAATTAAGATTTAATCTATTTAATTTATGTAATTATTTTTAAAAAATAATTTATACTAATATTACAATACCATATTGAGGGTTAGAATTAGAGATTAAAATATGGATGGATGTAAGTGGGAAATAAAAATATCATCTCGTGGATTCGAATTTAAAAGAAATTCTAGAGAATGTTTGTTACCTTATTGTTTTCTTGTCTTTCATGATCAATCAATAGGAAAAAAACTAAGTCAACAAAAATGTCATTTTGGAGTTTAATTAACCGTTTTTTCCATTAATATCTGAACTATTATGCAAGAAATTATAAAAAAAAAAAAGTCTTTCGACTGATATGTGAATTCATTTAGTTAGTCTAGAATTTGAATCCACATAGTTGTAATCTTTTATATTTGAAGTTATAACCTTCTTTATATCAAATAAATTTAAAATGATAATCGTATTTTTTATAGAAAAGATCATAAATTAGAGATAAAAAAATTTACAAATATTATTATTTTAAATCTAAATTTACTAGATATTATTTCTTAAGACTATAGGAAATAATTAAAATTTGGACTAAGCCAAGTTCAGTTATGCATTCCTATTTAGAGAAGAAAGTTTTTTTTTTAAAAAAAAAGGTTCATACATAATTTAGTTGAAACTACATAGTATTGGATTCATGTTCCTTACAAAAAGAACCGTAACAAATGACGTTGTATACATCATCAAAAAGGAAAACACTTTTTATAGGTATAAAGTTTTATATTCAAACCAAGAAGTTCTTGACTTTACCCCCAAATCCTCTCTTCTATTTTCTTATGGTCAAACGAAAACATAGTATATATGAAACTAACATTTCTTCTGTAACTTTTGCCAATGTATACATTACCATACAGAAATAGGAGAAGGGAGATAAAAGTGCAAATTGAAGTGGAGCCAGAGGGAGTAGGAACCAATCAAATGGATAGGATGTTATAGAAAAAGTGTACATTAGTTTTTTGTACTTGTAATTAGTTATCCAAACAATCGAGTCTACCGGTCTTTGGATTTGGAACATTCTCCAAATTAAAAGTCTATCCAAGTTTTTATTATTATTTTTTTAAATATGTGGATCTGTCTGCGATTATTGAATTTTGATACGTATTTGTTTTGTAAAAAATAATTTTACTTGTTTTGTAAAAATGAATTGATCAAAAAATAAAATTCGGAAGAGCAAAATCTATTTTAAAAAAAGTATCTTACAATTTCAGAAAACGTAAAATATTTTTTTCGAGAGCAGAAGCAGAATAAACAATATCTGTTACTTCTTATATGGAACCGAACCAAAGCAAAAAAGAAAAAAAGGGGGAGAAAATGATCATTTCCTTTCTATAGAAATCGGTCCAACGAAAATAGAAGTTGAAGTAACGTAAAAAAATTCTCTCTTAAAGGTAGGATCGATTACTTCTCATATAGAAATTGAAGTAAAGCATAATAATAATAATAATAATAATGGATCTTTTAAGTGTAGGAATTGATTACTTCTTGTATAGAAAGTGAACCAAAAATGAAAAATCATTTTCTTATGTATAAGGATCAATTCTTGAAGAATAGAAATTAAAAAAAAAAAAATGGATCTTTTAAGTATAGGGATCAATTCATTTTGTATCGATTTGGATTTTTTGATTAAAAACAATTAAATTATCAAAAATATTTTTAAACAGTATTATTCAAAGAACAAAAATATTACCATTCTAGAAATTCCATTTTTTTTTTCATGGCAAACAAGCACTTTAGGTAATTCCTGTTTTCTGCAAGTGAGGACTCCTCCAAATATCATATATGGTGATCTATCTTTTCGCATTATAGAAAAAAAAATTAAAACTTTAAATGTTTTTAAATTTAAAGCATTTTAGGGTTAGTTAGGCATTTTTAGGTTTGAGCTTTCAAGAAAATTTTGATTTAGGTTTATAAATTCGACGATTGGTCCTCCAAGTAAGAGCTCCAATGGCTGAAGTTATAGCTTCTCTTGTATAATTATTTTTCTTTTCTTTCTTGTTCTTTCTTTGGTGAGATTTAATTAATTCCTTCGTGATAGGCATAAATAAAGGTGTTTATTCGTTAGATTATTCGCTCAAGCTCAAAAGTATCATTAATATTTGAGAGGGTTCGGCTAAAAATATTAATTCTAAAAAGTTAGTTTGGGCAGAAAAAGAAGCCCTTTAAAAAAATAGACGTTCAAGGCCCGAGCTTTGGCTCTAATGTTTAAGACCCGAGCCCATCCTATTTTTTAATTATATAATATATATAAATTTTGTATTTATATAGATATTGTAATTTTTATTATACAAAGAATAAATATATATAATATTATTGTGTAAATATTAAAAAATATGTTAAGTTATTTATATTTTAAAACCTAATAAAAAATTATTAAATTACTAAATATTAAATTTAAAAAATATTTTTAAAAAATAAATTAAAAATATATATAATAAGTAGACCTAAACGGGCTTGGATTATCCATTTACAAATATGATGGGCTTGAACAAAATTTTAGACCCCATATTTTATATCAGACTTGAATAAACATATATAATATTAATACTATGTTTAAACTCGATATGAATTTAACCTATAAACACCCCCAGACATAAATAGAGGTACTATGATAATTCTAGAACTAAATAATAAACATATAAAAGAAATGATATCTCATCATATGACTCTTCGTGTTGATTCTTGAACCAAATTTAAGTACTACACAGCACTAATTAAAAATTTTTTAATCCCAAGTAGTAAATTACTCTTATTTTATTTTTATAGAATAAAGAAAACTATAACTGGAGAATAAGATAAGAATTTATAAGAATTTAAAACTTTAGTCAATTGATTCATTTAACTAATTAATATTTAGCAGGTTTGACTCTTTTATGATCTTATAAGAAGCATCCCTATATTCTATCTTATAAATCTCATCTCTTCCATGTAAAACATGGGTTTTTACCTTGATGGTTTAGTGCCCTTAAGAGCTGGACTCTTCTTCTTTTAAAAAAAAATTGTTTTTTGCCAGAAATTTATGAATTTCATTAAAAAAATCAAGGATACACCATACACTCAGTCATTACGAAAAATCCCTAGATCCATTTGAGAAACCATACTTACAGAATCTCCCAGCATCTGGGCTAAAACCGAAAAATATCAATGGGGATTAGGCAACCATCCTTATTAAGAATATGCATCAAAGAGGATGAGGGTACATGGACCCAATTGGCAAGAATCATCCCTTTCTTGACTTGGTTTACTACCCAATCTATCGCTTGATTTGCTTCTCTCCTAATCCGTAGATCTTTGCTGCTTCAAACCTCCTATGTCTCATTTTTATGTCCTCCACATATGGGGAATTCTCCACTTTCCCTCCCTTTTTTCATTGTTAATTTCTTTGAACATTATTTCAGAGTCAGTTTCAACCTCAATTCTGTTCAGTCTTAGCTCCTCAGCCAATATCATACCCTCTCTTAATGCAGTAGCCTCTGCTTCCAGTCCAGATTGCACTTTCTAACTTTCTTAAAAATTCCTGCAATCACTTTAGCTTCATCATTTCAGACCACCACCCCAATGCCTGCTCTTTCTTCTTTGCTAAAAGCTCCATCACAGTTTATTTTTGTCCATCCTATTTCAGGCTTTTTCCATCCATGTATTTCTTGCACCTTTTCCTGTTGCAATGATTCTTTATCTCTTAAATCGTTCTGCAAAATTTCATTCACGCTTCCTCTAATTTTCGCAATGCACTGCCATGGCTTTAGCTTCCTATTTGGAAACGCCATAGGACACCTACCCTTCCACAATTGCCAACAAGCAAAAGTTATGTGGACACTCAAATCTTTCTTTCTCCAGCTTTGTCATATCTTGCACATTAGCCATACTCAAAATCCACTCATCAAACCTAGTAATCCTCTGTCTATCAACCTTGTAACCCAAACCTCCTCCAAACCAAATACATCTAGCCCACTCACACGGTAATAAAGTGTGCTCAACTGTTTCAATTTCTTTCTCACAAACAGGGCGTACAGGCGATGTTTTTACCATTTTTCTCTGTAGGTTATTATTTGTAGCAACATAATTACGCCCTCCATAAAAAAGTGCTTCACTTTTGTAGGTGCCGACAGAGCTCCATATCAATCACATGAGAAAAGGACACTTCCCTTTCCCCATTTTTCATACTCCCATCTTCCGGTGCATGGTAGCCAGATTTTACTGTGTATTTCCCATCAGCTATTTTTGGCCAAATTAATTGATCTCTCCCCCCTTCAGTACATAAAGGGATTTCTTGAATAGCTTGTGCCTGTTCTCCAAAATCTAAATCAGCAATAGCATCCAGTTTCCATTCCTCTCTATTACTGTCACTTAAATCTGCAACTCTCAGAGATATCCTCTGCTCAGAATCTTTAGGTCTGTCCAAACTCATTCTGGGGACCCAATTATCATCCCATAAGCGCTGGACTTTTCCGATACTGGGCTTTTACACCTTAACTCTTACGAGAACCTGGCCGATGGCGTGTAAAATATATATATAGGATTTCTACGTTTGCTAGAGACAGAGAGTAGAAGTAAAAAGTGAAAAGATACAAAATTGAGGGAAGAAATATTGAAATAAAAAATTGAAAGAAATATCCATTACTTGATAAAGTAAAAAAAAAATGATATTATTTTATGATTATACTATCACCAAGTTAAAATAAGAAATTAAAGTTTAAAAATAATAAATAATTTTATAAATATACACGTTTAACTTACATTTTTCACATTTTCTTTTTATTAATTTTTTTAATTTTAGGAAACTTATTTTTGTGAATAAAAATAAGAAATTATATTTTTTTTTACATAAAAGACTGAAATTTAAAATAAAAAAACAGGATTATAAATGCAAAAAATCGATAAACAAAATCTATAATGTTACTTTCGAGGATTGGGCTCCCTTCCATTATTTTTTTCATCTATTACTATCCAATACAACCTTAATTATCATTCGTAAATTTGATTTTGATAATTCATAAATAGATCTTATAAATATAAATATCATTGATAAATATCTTTAAAAAAAATAGATGAGAGTCTAATTCCACTTCCGAACCGTCTTTTATTGTTGGCTCAAAACCAACAATCCTCGGTTCAAATCATTACAAAGCACATATCTCTTCTCTTCAAAAGCTTATGATTTATAAATGTTATATTTCTAATTCCTTTTTTTGCTTACATTTTTTCTTTTTTCAGAAAAACAAAGTCAGATAAAAGCATAAAAATTAGATCAATTCCTTCGCCTAAAAACAATTTTTATTTAAAGTAAAATGAAATAAATGAATTTAATATTTATCATTAAACTAAATACTCAAATAAAGAAAAAAAAAACATAATTGAAGCAAAATAGAAAGATGTAAAAATTCAAAAAATCAAACAGCAGATAAAATATAAAACATTAAATGCAATTGTTGAGATCTAAGGGACATGTCTTCATCAATGTGTTACATTAATTCTTCAGATAATTAATTTTTAAGTATTTTAAAATTTCATCTAAAAAGCTTTTTAATTTATTATGATTATATATTTAATTTAATGAGAGTAATTACATTTTTGGCATGCCAATTCGATGAATATTAATTGTTAATACATTTAAGGGAAATGTTAACTAAAACTATGTTTAGTGGCTGGTTAATGTGATATTTATAAAAAAAATATATATGTATTATTAATGTATTAATTTTTAATTAAGTAAAAATAATGTATTAAATGTAGAAACAAATAAAAGAATAATTAATTCTCACTTTTAAAACTCAAAACCTTTTAGCATATATTTCTTATATAAAAATGTTAGTTTAGTATTAAAAATCATTGGGTTTTTAAATTATGTAACAAAGATAATCAAAACATCATTTTCAATTATTAAAATGGAAATATTAGATTTATCATGGTCAAATTAGAAGCTTAAATAGTTGTTATTATTATAATACGGCCAATTAGGGATTATTTAATGTAATTGGAATTTAAAAAATTTTATATTTTATACATTATTTTTTTACTAAATTCAAAAAAGAAAAGAAAACATTAATTGCATATTTTTATAAATATTACTTTAACTAATATCCCCTCACATTTATTAAGATTTTTCTTTTACAAATTCTCTTCTAAAATTAAAAGATTGTATAATTAAACTCGAACAAATTAATTTGATTAATCAAATTACTACATTCATTGTATCAAATTATATTTTTTAATTTTTAATTTCTCATAATTTAAATAAAAATAAAAAAATATTAAAGTACCAAAATACATTTATATTATGTAAAAAATAAATTTAAAATATATCCAAAACTAATAAAAAATATTTCTTATATTTTAATTAATTT
>JBBYHK010000005.1:4447506-4462158 GCA_038382065.1 Adansonia grandidieri
TTTTTTTTTAATTTCCATTTCCATTCCTATCAATAATAATCGTAACAATAATTTCAAAAAAAGAAAATTCTTCGAGATTCAGATCTGAAACTCTCGTTTACAAGCAAAAATTGAAGAGAACAAATTGAAAAATGGCGACAGTGTCCCCTTTGGCGAAATACAAGCTGGTGTTCTTAGGCGATCAATCTGTTGGCAAAACCAGCATCATCACCCGCTTCATGTACGATAAATTCGATACTACCTACCAGGTATATATATTTTGTTTAGAACAATTCGACGTGGTTTTTTATTGATTCTTGCAGATTCAACGAAGATTTGACCGTTTCTTAAGTTACTCTGTTTCGTACATTGTTTGAAAGTGATTTAGTTAACTTATTGGATTTATTAATCTCTCAGGTAGATATTGATCTGGAGTATTAATTACGGATTAATATCGTTTTGCTTGTGTTGTTGATCTCGAACGAACTTATTTTAGTTTAAAAATGGTTGATTTGTAACGTAGAGGGAATTATTATCAATTCTGCGTAATAGCTTAAACAGATCTTAGTTTTTTTATCTATCATAATTGTTTCAAATTCATTGAATTTGAATTTTCCTTCCTCTAGATCAGAGAATATGTGAATTAATATTTTATATGTATATTTTCCTTGAATATTCGTATGCTTTTTGAAGAATAATTTGCTTATGATTTATTAATTTAATTCGATTGCAGGCCACTATAGGAATTGATTTTTTGTCAAAAACAATGTATCTTGAAGATAGAACGGTTCGATTGCAGCTTTGGTAATATGATTTTTCCCTTTCCTCTCCGTCTCTCTCTCTCTCTCTCTCTCTCTTTAACAATGTAGAGTCTTGGGTAACTCCGTTCAATGCCTATTTTATACAGCTCTCGAACCGTTTCCATGAATGTTGTATGAACATAAGCACATTTCTAGTGAACTTACGGAATTTGTTTTCATTCCTTATAATTTCGATTTTAGACTACAAATTAGTTCCAAAAAGAGTCTACTTTTGTTGTAAGGCAGGTATAATTTGTTGTCAGCAATGGAGCTTCAAATTGGTGGGTGATGAACATGACATGAGCATAAAAAACACCATTTTTTCTTGTTGAATCTCCCAGCATTTCCTCTTAGGAAATGTGACAACTTTTGGAAATAGAAACCAAACTAATTCATTTCTGTTGTGTACTCGATCTTCTTAAAGAAAACTATTCAAAGCCATCAATTCCAAAGTCTTATGTTGCTTTGACTATTCATTTTTCTGAAAATACTTGTGTCTAACTCATAGCGGACATAGGTATGGTAATATTATTTTCCATTGACCTTTCAAATACATGAAAATTTAAAAAAAAAATTAAATATAATCATATGTCGGACACATATACCCATGTCCGACAGTCACTCCCAAGTCCACGTAACACAGCGAAAGTCATTCTGCTTGGTTGAAACTTTTTATAACAATCTAGTCTTCCATACTTTGTTTCTGACCACTTTTCGGCTCCTTTTGGCAAGAATATAGTGTAGCATGCCCATTAATCTAATTTATTGGTTTTCATGATTCATAAACCCTCAATTTTCAATTTGCCTTGTCTCCATTTGAGTTTTATCTTATAATTTCACAGGGACACTGCTGGGCAGGAGAGATTTAGGAGTCTCATTCCAAGTTATATTAGAGATTCTTCTGTTGCAGTAATTGTCTATGACGTAGCTAGTGAGTATAAGCTAACCCAAGCACTTTTTTTCCCCTTTTCGAATCCATTATATTGGAAAGCTTTTATAACTGACTGTATGACATTGCCGGTAAACGACCATTATCATTAGATTGGCGTATCCGGGTATGTTAACCGTAACTATTCGCATTCCTCACTTGGATATCTCCTTGCAGATAGGCAATCGTTTTTGAACACTTCTAAGTGGATTGAAGAGGTGCGAACAGAACGAGGCAGTGATGTCATTATTGTTCTTGTTGGGAACAAAACTGATCTGGTTGATAAAAGGTCAGTGTTGAGTTGGAAAATTAAATATTTTACATTGATTTTCCATATATTACTGGAACTTGAAGAGCTTATTAGCTTGGGCTTATTTATAGTGTAAATCTCGTTTTTCTTTGATACTTTAAGAGGGTTTAACACTCCAGCTTACAAACGCACGAAAGCAAAAAGTGTAGATCTCATTGACAGAATACATTTTTAGCTTTTCCAGCCTGACAAAAAAGCCAGCAAAGTTGACTTGCTTTATTTTTCATGAACAGGAACGATGTTTTTTTCTTTTGTTCACGTTGATAATATGCCATTTAGGTCTAATACTGAAATTATATGGAATTTTTTTAGCAGACTTAACTATATCGTACGAGTAATTATTAATGTTGTTTCCATTTGTACCGTCTTTGGTGATTAAACAGGCAGGTTTCTATAGAGGAAGGAGATAACAAGGCTCGTGAATTTGGAGTTATGTTCATTGAAACCAGTGCAAAAGCAGGATTCAACATCAAGGTGATATATATAAACACACACGGATATATATATATATATTGTTAAGTGAAATTATATCATCTAGTAAAGTTTTTAGATTTCACAAGGGTCAGTAGAATAATATATAACCTTAGAGTATAGTAAAAAATTAAAAACAAAAGTGGGACTGTAATAGCCTTTTAACTTGCTTCTAGAGTTAAAAAAAAAATTTCACTGCTAATATATCAAAGAATAATCCTATTGTTAAAGAACTACTGCGGTTTGTAGACAATTTCTTTGCTTGTAATTTCTCTCTAATATAATTTATTCTCAGGGGGAAGTACTGTCAATGTTGATCTACTTGTATAGCATGCTTTAGCTTGACACATCATGTTTCTATGTAGATGCATTGGTATTTTTCTCTATTTTCTCATTTTGTTGTACAAAATCTTTGTTAACTTCCAGTTTTTCAATTATGAATGTGAATCATTGCAGCCTCTATTCCGCAAGATTGCTGGTGCCTTACCAGGTATGGAAACTCTTTCTTCAACAAAACAGGAAGACATGGTTGATGTGAACTTGAAGCCAAGCGTCAATTCATCCCAGAACCCAGAGCAGCAAGGAGGGGGTTGCGCATGTTAAAAAGAGAAAATGTGTTTCACTAAAAGCTTAATCTCGGAAAAAAAAAAAAGAAAAAGAAAAAAAGGAAGCATTCAAGCATTTTATTCAACCGTCAAATACAAGAACTAAACTTAGCAAACAAGGTAAAGGATTATCCCAAGATCAGAAATCCTTCTTTGCTCTTCTAGTTTACATTCCAATTTTTTAATACTTTGGGTATCTGGGTCTTACGGTGAATTGTTTGACATTTCTTATTTTTATTATTTTTCTCGTAGTTTATGGAATTTTCTACCATGCATTGCGTAGTAAGTATAATTCCAACTATTTATTTTGTCCCAGAAAAATTCATTCTAGGTGGTCATTCATTTTGGGATTTTGATCTTTAATGTTCATAATGATTCTTATGAGAATTTTCTATAGATTCCGTTCTATATAGAATGATACCGACAATGAAAGCATTGTTCTGGATAAGTTCTTTCACTAGGGGAAAAAAATAAAAGGTGCCTAATGACGGAGGGTTTTGAGTTTTGACCTCAAACTTTCTGAGCCTGAGAAGATGTTGGGTTTTTGGGGTTAAATGTTTAACCAAATCCAAGTCCACCCCGACAGCCAACGCCCTTTGAGACTGACAGCTATCATCTAGTCATAAAAGATTCTAGGCCCCATCAAATCCATTTTTCTTTTCTGATTAGGCCCAAATATGGATCTGCTGTTTAGAGTTTATCCGAGTTCATGGCTATTTTTTCCTATTACCAGACCTAAACAGAAGGGAAAAAAAAAAAAAAAAAAGTTACGGGCTTTGCTGGTATAAGATCCCTGATGTCGGGAGGGAACCGAGCCGATTTTCATGTTATTATCAATGATAATTATCCTATACACTCTGCAAGCAGTTTAATGAATGACAAGTTTCCTATATTTAAAAAAAAATAAAAAGAACATTTATCATCCTATTTATCTTACTTATTCTACTGCAAGTCCATGGGATAATTATTCATTATCATCATTAAAATATTTAAGTTTTTTTTTTCTCCATCATGGTAAGTGGCTTCACCAACTACCCAAGAACATGCCGAAAGGACAATAACATCAGTCCTTAATAGCCAGCCAACTCAAAACACTTGTTAGACACATTAGGCACCACATTAAACACTGAATATATAAGTATTCACACCATCTTCAACATGTGGAAACACCTTTTATAAACAATATTTTACAAGTTGATATAAATCATGACATTAGTCGTCCTCTCATTTTTTTTCCCCGAGAGCTGAAGTAGTAGGTTTTTGTCACAATGAAACTGTTAAAATGTTCCTATACCAGTCAATTGCTACATTCTCAGCACAACTTAAACCACACTTTTCCGAAACTCTCTAGGCAGATGAGAATATATGCTGCATTGCTGAATCACACTATGGTCATATTTACAATGGAAACTCGAAAAAAAGAAAAAATATATATTTATTGACATTAAAAAAAGGTAAACTTAAAGCAGTTGTTCGCAAGATGCAATAGTTCTCAATAAAAAAAAACAAGTATAAATTAGAAGGTGGTGAAAGCGGAGGTGCTAGACCTGACTGACCCCATCAATAGTTTGTCTAACTCTCAGCGTCAGATAAATCAGTATCAATGTCCCCGCACTTGACCTGAGCCAAAGACGAACTAATAATAAGTGATTAAAAGATAAAGATTCAATTGTTGGTACTAAGGAAACTTCTGGATTACTTTGGTTTTACCATGTGGAAAGAGTGACACAGCAAGCCAACAAGAAATGTAGCAAACCATTTCAATGTATTAAAATATTAGACTCTTGTCAGGTTACAAGAGGTGGCATGGCATTCCAAGACATTTGTGCTTTATGCAATGGATAGATGATGAATAGCTATGTTACTCAGACTCGAGTGTAAATGTCGGATATGGATATTTATCTGACACGACTATGTTCAACTTTCTTTTTAAGTTTTTTTCATTCATTTGGAGGATCGTATCTCTGTCTCATGTCCGAATATATATCGGATATGACTGTAGGATATGGTTACTTCAAAAAAGATGAAGAGTTCGAATAACATAGTCAGAGTAATAGAATTCTGGTGGAAGGGGTATCAAATTGGACATAGAAGGTGAGACCATTTCATCAACATTTTCAGATGGGATCTGTAAATTTAGATACTAATTGGAGCCACTCTTTAGACCATTGGACTTAGATAACTGACTCCTCCACTGTAGATTATCTAATTGATAAGAAAAGAAAAACGAACATACCCAAAAAGAAACAAAAAATCAATATCCTAAGATGGCTTTATAGAATCATAGACATGCAGATTACAGTAGTTATTTCACTATGGCATTCAGTTGAGATATTATTTTCAACTTCCAGAGTAGATTAATGGACAAACAACACAGACACTCTGTCCCACCAAGAAAATTCTCTAAAAGATATTAATATATGACCAAATCATCACATACTTATTATTAACTATATTTTAGATTTCCGTATCTTGCACCAATGCTTTCGAATTTCTTTGTATTTCCAAAACATCCCAAGCCTACTTGTTCTATGCACAATATTTCCTCCTTAGTCATCAAATAGGTCTTAAATATATTCAATTTTGGATATCTACTGGTTCCAGACCTACTTAAATTTTTTCATTTTTTTGGATAGCTACTCCTCAGTCACATTAGACTTAAAAAAATTTCCCAATATTGCTTATTTAAGCATTTTGTAATGACTTTGCCTACCATAAAATTCTGAAGCTGATTATTACTAATTGGGTTATTTTAAAGATGCCAACAGTGATTCAAATCTTTTGTCTTGCTAAATGACAGTATCAATTAATGAAAAATTGTAGTTTGAGAATAAACTGCTTGTTTGCTAGGAATGCAGAGCTTACAAGATTGAGAAAAGGAGGACTATTTTCCTTGAATCAAATGATGCAGCTCGCTTATATCTTCTCCATCTGTTCGTTGGTGCATCGTGAACCCTCTCAGTTGTTGATTTGTCTGTTCCAATCAAACTCAGTTTTTAGTTGTAAACAAATTCCACTATGTAACAAATAATGTAGGGAAAATAAATAAGCCAAGTAGCAAATAATATGAACAGAAATAAAGAACACCAAAATTTACGTTGAAAACCCTCCACGGTAGAGGGAAAAAATAGTGAGGCAAAATCTGCATAGAATCAACTATGAAAAATAGGCAGATTGCAATTATACAAGATCTTGAGCTTTTTGAGCTTAAGATTCTCGACAATTAGAATAAAAAAGCAAAGATATATCTTCAAGGATACTTCCCCAAATCTCTATTGGATTGAATAGAGCAATATGATCTTCCGTGATTAAAAAAAAATACCCACTAAATACCCCAAAAAAACCGCAATTGTTGAATACCCTAATTTTCTTTTGTTTTCTCTGAGAAATAACTCTCTCATACTCTTACTTCTACTGTTGTCTACTTAATACCTCTCAACGCATCAAACATTTGCACCAATGACCTTTTATATAGGCAACGGCACCATCCAAATTCTACGTGAAAGAAAGAAATTTTCTTTCTACTTTTACGGTTCTACAGTGGTTGCAGGGATTGTTATCACATGCTTTGAAATGAATGGCCATTGGAAATTCAATTTCAAAACCATGCATTTACCAGTAAATTCACCATGAGCCATTGTCAAAAATGATGACCGACCAGAGTGAAGTCAATGGGATTGAACCCCACTCGATCTCCAACAAATTTACAACTTCTCAGAGTTAGTTTTAGTGCAATTAATCCTTTAAAGTTCAAAGCTGAGTTAACTCTCACCTACAAGTAAACTTGCTTGTCTCTGTAACACCTTCTGCAAATGCTGTAATTCATTGAGATTTAATGTTAGCGTCAAGAGAGAAGGAAGAAAAGACCAAGACTTGAGGAAAACCAGCAATGCTTTGATGATTAAATAATTAAAGTTGGTATATCCCGGGTTATGTTTGATCTACGATTCACTGCATATGCCCTTAAAAAAGAAGAGAAATTTCCAAAAGATTAATTCTGTAAAGATTAAGTAAATCGAACTTACTGTAACTACGCCTTCACTCTTTGAATTATTAACAGTTTCATCACTGGATTTAAGTACATCATTATTCTCTTTCTTGATGTTTATATCAAGAATGCAAGATGAATAAGCATCTTCAGTATCCACTTTCAAATCAATGCAGTTAGGGCAACTCAATTGCGCATCCAAACGCATCTGGTTTTTAGATGAAAAAGGAAGTTCTAGGAGGCTCAAAAAGGTTAACTCCGGTGAACATTTTGGACTCGTGTTTCCTTCCTCGGGGAAGACCGAAATGCTATAGACATCCTGACCCTGCACAAAGGAATTGAAAATAAATAGAAGCATAGAAACTGAGAAAGCACAGTTCAATTAATTTCCAAATTCCCATTTTAAAGTAATATATTTTTGAGAATGAACAAAAGGTTTGAACTAACTTTTAAACAGAGATTATTGGGATAAGAAATATAATTTACAAAGCATAGAATCTAGAAAATATCAAAAATAGAAGCCAAAATGGAAATTATTATATGAGAAAAGGAATTCAGACTTGGGCATTAAGTCGAATGGGACATGACCAGATTTGAAGTATTCAACACACGTTCCATCACAAGGTCATCTCAATGGACTGGCTGTCGTGCACACTTTATCTAAGTTCCATTTTATCTAAATTTTCTCTTCTGCTAGAAATGAATTGATCCAATTGAAAGAAGACAGGAAAAACAGGGATTTCAAGCTGATTCCCAAGAAGATCGAACATAACTCAAAGCCAATACACAGGTTTTCAAAAGTATAGCGTATATACCTTTAATGTTTACAGGAGAAACTGGTTTTCAAGCACTATCAAATTTACTAAATATGCCTTTCATATTAATGATCAAAAGATTACACAGCTGAAAACAGATTTTAAACGTGTATCTGGAGATATAAACATGTAACTGACATTTTTGCAAGTTTATGCCCGTCAGTTCAGAGCAAATCTAGTATTGGATTACAGACTGAATTTCCATTAACAACAATGCATGCTACCACTAACAAAGATATGATTGAAAGTGCATCACAGATTATTCAACTGAACAAGTCACTTTTGAAAAAATCCCCCCTCAAACCAAGACAATTCGATTGTTTTATTGTGGAGGACACAAAGGCTTGCAGCAGATTAGGAATGAACTTACATGTGAAGTGTTTAAGCTGCATTTCTCTCTCACCGGAAATGAATTTTCTTCTATTAGAACAGGGAAGACATCTGAAAATTTCAATAAAAGGAATTCATTAAACATGCTTATGAAACTGAGAACATTGAATACTACCTCATCTGACATGAGTTATCCCTTACCAGGAGAACAATGCTGGTTGGTCTCATCAAAGCTTGGCTTAATCAACTCAAAGCATGAAATGTTAACTGGTAAATTGGTGCTTTCATCCACCATCTTTGATAAGAATGGCTTTTCCTGGAAATAATTGTGTTAATACGAACCATTGCAAAACAAACTTTGATGAAGAAGGCTACAAAAATGACATAACAAAGAAAAAAAATCTGTGATTTTTTTTTTTCATTTTTTGATCTCTTTCCAAACTAAAAGCACAAGTAGGTGTCAAGTTAAATAAGAGACTGTTCCATTCTAAGTCACGGCCTATTTAATGGCTGATTTTCTACGTTATCTTCGGATTCAGTAATGGATGACAATTTACTGTAAAAATTCAAAGGGAAAAAATAATCAAATTTGCTAATTTGCAGAGATGGAGAATTTATACATATATATATATATATATTTCAACGTGAATGAGACGAAATCAACATAACTAAAATCATAAATAGGCACTACGCAATGCAAGAAAGCCTAGGTCATCCACGGTAAAAGAATTTTCTTAAGAAAAAAAAAAAAAGCAATGGACTGGAGTGAACTTATCTTACTTTTCCTACATTTTCGCAGTTACCAAACAGGAATTTCGTATTTTTTCTAAAACAATTAAAAAAAGGAGCAAGGGAAGATAGACTAGATCATAACGACCATAAATATGCCGTTATAAGAAAATTCCACCGGCCAGGAGGGGAAAAAAAAAAAGAAGAAGAACGAATGCAAACTGGAGAAAATGCAAGAAATTTTGAAGTATAAAACTCCGTCATTTTTCCCCCCCTACAACTTCTCAAGCTGCAAATCTAGCAAAAACTCCCCCTTTTTCCAAGAAGAAAAAAAATGGAAGCAGCTTGACACAATCCAAAATTAAAAATTTTATTTCCAAAAACAGTTCAATTTCACAATCTCATAACAGAAACAGGAAAGAATCAAGAGCTAAACTTTCCAAAAATAAAAGAAAAATCTTACCTCCTTCCTCGCTTCAGCTGTCATTAGAAAGAAAAAAAATGAGCGACAGAGTGAAAAAAAAAATCTGAGAATATTTTAAAAATGCATTTGATTTTTTTACTAGAGGGGGGGGGTTCCAAGTTACTGTGAACTTAAAATTCTCTTTATATATATATAGTACAAAAAGAGAGAGTCAAAAGAAAATGAACGTTAAAAAGGCTACATCGGAGGAGGGTGGCGCGATTCGCCAGAAGAAAGCCTCGTGATTACGACTTCGACGACAACGACAAATCTTCTCACCTCCCCCTTACTTTCCTATTTTTACGTAAATGCCCTTTTCTTCTTTCTCTATTCATTATCACTTTTTTTTTTTTAATAATTTTTCAATTCTTTTTGGTTTTTCTCTTTTTCTAGTTTATCCTAAATGGAAATCTTGGTGATAATTACTAACAAAATTTTAAGAATTTTTTTATATATATTGTATTGATTTTTTTATTGAATTCTATCAATTTATTGATTTTGAATTTTATATTTTATTCAATCAATTTTAACGAAACATCTCATGAACTTATTATAAAAAATACTTCTTTGTTTAGATTATATATTTTCTCTCCATATTATGGTAAATCATTATATTAATTATTAACAATTTTGTTTAATATAAAAAATAAAAAGATTAATTTAACAAAATCCTTATATATATAATTAGAAGTCTTTTAAAAAAAATCTTACTAAATGTACAACTAAAACCATGAGAACTCTAGGGTTTGAACCTAGCTCTCATGCCTTATTAGTCTCCTAAGAACTAGTATTCTTCACTGAAAAAGAAAATCATAAGACCTAATAGGATTTCAAAGTTAGTTCTAGGGTTTACCATTAAAAGAGTTCGTTTTAATATTTCACGAACTAATGAATAAGATAATTTTATGTAAATTAAACACATTTATATATTCGTAGAGATTTATTCAATAAAGAAACAATTATTGTTATCTTTTGACACTTTTGTTTGAGCTGTAAAAAAAACTCTAAATACCTTCTATTTCTTTGGTCATATGTAAGAAACAATATATATAAAAAATACAATTCCCCTTGCCATGCCCCCACCTGACCACCCTTATTACTACGCCATGGAATGACTAGGGATCTTCATTGCACCTTCGTTGGTGGTGCATCCAAATGCACTTCAATGAGGGTTTCACTAGACTGAAGTTTACATAACTCAATAAAAAACTGGACCTAATGGAAAGGGTAATTCCCTTTGCCCATGCACTATTTTTTATTTTTTATTTTTTTTTGCTGAAAGTTCTTTTATATTTACTAATTTTTCTAAAAAATAAATATAAATTTAATATTTTTAATTACGATTATTTAATATATATATGAATTTCAATATATGTTTAGTTATTTAATATAAATATAAATATAAATTTTATTTATTTATTTTTCAATAAATATGAATTTAATAATTTTTAGTTATTATTTATTTATATTTTGATTTATATTTTATTATTTAATATAAATATATTTTAATAATTTATCATTTATATGCACATTTTATCTAACATGTTTAGCAATTATTTTTTTTGTCACTATAATTCAAATTACTATTATCATTACATTTGAATTCAAATATATTTCAACATTAATTTTAATACACTAATACAATATTCAATCTCACATCATTATAATTTTTTATCTCATTAAAATTAATTTTATCACCTATTCAAATAGACTTTTAACTCTATAAATTATCAGTTTTACGTAAAATTATGCATCCTCATTTTAATAATAACGAAAAACTCATCTTCTTTGGGTCCATACTCCAATAACAGCTCAACATCCGAGTATGGAGTGGTAACATGGATCATAGAAGATAAAATTAAAATACATATTATATATATATATAAGGAGATTTTAAGATTTTGGAAGATTGTGAAGGGCAAGATGAGAAACAGAAAATCTTAAGTGGGGAAAGTTTAGTAAAAAAGTGGGAGTTGGTACCAGACTTGTCTAGTTGTATGAATCAAAGATTTAAGTTAAGCTGCACGTGAAGCTACATGCTGGAAAAAAACGAAAAAAAAAAAAAGATTTATTATTTGATGCCACAGACAAGACAAGACAAGACAACTAAACATAAAAAAATCAAAAGAGATTCATTCACGGGTCATTTAATTTCTCACCAAACCTGGGCACCCAATGCTACGCAAGACCTTGCCTGTGGTTCTTTAATTGGATGAGAGTATCAAACTAGATCTAGCTGTCTTGTCCAAATTATACACACACGCATATATATATATATATATATATATATGTGTGTGTATATATATCTATATATATATATATGTATATATTTGCTGTCCACTCTTCGATAATTGTACTTGTCTTGAATATATACGTACAAATTTTAATAATAGATTATTAATTTATATTATATTTACGTAAATTTTTTATAATATATTTATATAAATTTTAAAATATTTATATTTTTTTATAATATTTTTTTATTATGTTATATTTTACATTATATTTTAATTAATTTTTATATTATATAATTATTTTGTATTTAATATTATTAGATCTATTATAGGGTTATAAATGAACGAAGCTTAAACAAACAGTTTTATTTGTGTTCATTTATTTATTTTTAAGTCTATTTATGTTCGGTTTATGTTTATTAAAAATTTTAAATTTGTGTTTTTATTCATTTATTTATAATTAGGTATTTTGATGTTTATTCGTTTAAAGTAAATGAACTTGTTTGCAAATACTAAAGAAACAAGTTCATGAACATATAATCAAACATAATCATGAATAATTAAAAATATGTTCATAAATGATAAACAAGTAAATTCAAACAAATATGTTTATTAATTTTAAATTAAAAAAACAAAATATAAATATTATTAATTATTTTATAAATAAATAAATACAAATAATAATATTATTAATTATATTTAAAATATAATGATAACGTTATTAATTATATTAAAAATATAATCATGAACAAAAAATGAGTTTTAAACGAGCTTTAAACGATTTATTAAACATCCTTAAATAATTCGTAAACAAGTTTATTTCCAAAAATAAATGAACTGAACATACTATGTTCATGTTCAGTTCGTTTAATAAATAAGTCTCAAAATCTTCTTTACGTTTATTTATTTAACTTAATAAATAAATAAAAATCGAATTATTTATAAACTATTCATCGAATACTTTATTTATTTATAAGTCTATCTATTCACGGGCAATTATCATTAGTAATATAGCAAAGGAGGATGCTAAAGTATTCAAAATCTTTTATTAATGTGATTTCTAATAATTTTAACAAGAATATACAATTTTTAAAATTTATATTTAGGCATTTAGCACATTTGGAAGAAATATGCTCATAACATGTATCTTAAGGCAAGCAAATGTAATAATTGGTTTGTTACATCTCTAGTAAAAAAGCAAATATCGCAATTTTTGTATATAGAGATCTAGAATGAATTTGAATTAAAATTAAGTATTCAACATTTTATTAACATATCAAATGATTATTAACGTGAATGCTACGTCAATAACAAGTTCAAAAAATGTTAGCAATACTTACCAAGCAAAAGATTAAATCAATTTATTTATTCAAATTACCAAAGCATGTAAAATTGAATTATTTTTAAAGAGATTTAGAAAGAAAAGGAGTGCTATGGTTTTTTTTTTTTAAAAAAAAGGAAAAAACAACTCTTTGGAATTGAAAGTGAACTGAATTATGATTTCTTTTATTAAGAATTTTCCACAAAACACAATCAATGCAAAGAGGAGCGAGACTAGAATTGTAAATCATTCTCAATTAAACAATTTTCTTTAACGACATTTTATTTTCAATGACGGTAAGATATTTAACTATAAAATTTAGCCAACGAGACTTTAGTTTAGTGGTAAAGAGAAGGTCCGAGAATCTTGAGATTTGAATCAATATCTCAAGAAAGAGGTCTTGGAACCTTGAGGTCTTTTGATCAAGTACGTGAGATTTATTTAATTTTATGTTAAATTTATTTAGTTATATTTTAGTTTATTAATTTATTTGATTATTAGTGATATAATAATTTTTTATATATAAATGTAAAAGGTTGATTATGATTATAACTTAAAAAAAACTATAAAATTTAAACCTAGAAAATTTCAGCAATACATTTTTTTTTTTGCTTTTTTTTGGAATAATCCAGAAAAAAAAAAACTTGTACTACTACTTTAAACTTTTACAGATTTAATCAAAATAAAATTCACGTAAAAGTCTAAGGGACAGTGGACATTTTTTAATTTATGCTCGAATTTGATTTGGTTTGACCTATTTATTGAAGTTTGAATTATTATTATTTAATTAAAAAATTATTTTTATATTAATATTTATATATTTTATAATTAGATTTAAAAAATATATTATTTTAATATAAAATTATTATTTTGAACCAATCGAATTAGCCCGAAACAAAAAAACTAAGACCCAAGTTCTAACTTGATTGTGTCGGGCCAACGGGTTACCTAGCCCTTGCCCATGTCTACACCACAAATAACCTACCTTATAAAATAATCGGATTGTTCGATTACTAATAATTGATGTTGAGATAACAAATATAAGCATTTTACTTGTTTATTAAGTGTCATATCCATGCATTGCAAGGGTTTGTAATATATCTTATATTTTTATTTTTATTAAACTGAAATACATGTATATTTTTATTTTTAATGGATATTATTAATATTGAATTAATTTTAATATTTAAATCATATCATCACGATAAATATGAAATAATATTATGAATATTAATTTATTGCACACAAGAGATAATTCATTATTTCCAAAAATTCATCTTATCATATCTATAAAACACTCCAAAAATAACGAATTAATTAATTTTGATTATTATAAATCTCATTTATTAAACTGAAGTACATGTGTATTTTTATTTTCAATGAATATTATTAATACTGAATTAATTTCAATATTTAAACCACATTATCACGATAAATATGAAATAATATTATGAATATTAATTTCTTGCACGCAAGAGATAATTCATTATTTCCAAAAATCCATATTATCATATCTATAAAACACTCCAAAAATAACGAATTAATTAATTTTGATTATTATAAATCTCACTTATTAAACTGAAGTACATGTATATTTTTATTTTCAATGAATATTATTAATACTGAATTAATTTCAATATTTAAATCACATCATCATGATAAATATGAAATAATATTAT
>JBBYHK010000005.1:4473734-4487837 GCA_038382065.1 Adansonia grandidieri
TAATTTTCCTAATTTATGGGGCTTTGGAAATCAAACTTTAATTTCCTCCAATGTATGGTTAATGTCTCAGTTCCTTTCACATGCTATTGGTATTGTTTGAGTGTTTTTTTAGATAATTGAAGTTTAATTTCAACATTCAAAGAAAGCAGAAAAGTTCCAGCTATGAAGTTTACAAGCTGGGAAAGTAGTCAAGCACCCAGAAAAAGCAAGCTACTTTGGCTGGATTGTACCAAATCATTGCTTGAACTTTAGTCATATATTATTTAACTCTTCTGTGAAGATTAAGAGTAGTTTACAATGTATTTAATCCCTGAGTTCAGTATTATTATAACGAAGAAAGTGATCTCCTTTATAGATTGCTCGCATGCTTACTGTTAAACGGGAAAGAGAGATCGATGAGGGCGTCAACAAGAGATTGTCAAGAAAGCTGGATCGGCAATGGAAGAAAAGCATTGTTGTGAAACCACCCCCATCTTTGAAGAAGTTGCGAGAGCAAGAGGCAGCTGAAGAAGCTGAGAAATCTGGTGCTTGAATCCCACCAGATAACTTCAACATTTTCATGGCTTGAGAAGGTCTCTTTAAATTGTTGCAGTTTCTATTTTTTAGAACCATTTTGTGTATAATGTTTTGACGTTGAAGCTAAGCATTCTTTCAATGTTTTGGTTTATAACCTGAGAGATTGTTTATTACCCTATCTATGTCTTCTTTTTCTCCTGGGAAAGCCCTTTGGCAGTTTCAGTTTTACCAGTTCTGATTTTTACTGAACTCTCGACTTATCAAATTAAGGAACCAGCCACGCTTTATATTTATATATATATATAGGTGTGTGTGTTGGGGGGGACAGATATATATAATATTTTTCAGTACAAAGAAAGAGGGGATGAAAAAAAAATGTCTTAAATTTTGAGATTCGGATTTCAAATTTACTAAATGTTAGTTGTTTGCATGGTTCAAATGAGTTAACCTTTATAGATTTTACTCAGAAAGCTTGTGAACTTTGTGAGTAGGGTTTTAAAAAAAATCTTATTGAAGGAATTTTATAAGATGACAAATAGATAGCATTTCCTTTTTAAGTTTTCTAGTAGTATTCAGAACCAGTTTTTTGGTTTACCAATGTCTATATAATTGGTGGCTAAAATGGAAGCAGCAACTATTTATTTTAGATATCATGCATGCATAAAATTTCAAAGTGGGTATTGTAGGAGAAATTATTTTATATAAAAATATAAAAAACTTTTTAAGCAATTAAAATTTGTTTTTTAATTAAATAAACGGTTCTGTTAAGGATTTATATATATATATATATATGTATGTATATATACTTATAGAGAACAAATGCCCGGGAAGTTTCCATAATCGAACACCGGTGTCGTTTAGAAACTAGGTCTCTCGGTCCCTACCTTTTTCTTCTGTAGCGTTCCTGCTGATTTGTATTTGTTGCATTCCTCAAAATTATCATGGAAGAGGAACGGCCAGACCCAAATCTCCCAATAGAAACCCTAGATCTCGACGCCGATTTACAGAAAAAGCACCAAGCCATGCTCGATCGTCTCTCCAATCGCCACCAAGCTCGTTTAGACAGCTCACTTGCTCGCCGGTTGGACTCAACCAACTCCTCCGAGTCCACCTCTTCTTTTCTCTCTGGATTCTCCCATTCCAAGCAGTCCATCGACTCCCAACTCGCCGATTCCCGTCTCGTTGCTCAATCCGATCCATCTCGCCTCAAATCTCATTTCGCCAATGTCTCCTCTTCCATCTCGGACCTCGAGAAACTCGTCGCCGAGAACTCTTATTTCCTTCCTTCTTATGAAGTCCGCTCTTCTCTCAAAACCATCTCCGATTTAAAGCAAAATTTAGAGAATTTGAACTCCGAATTGATCCCCAAGAAGAAATTCTCCTTCAAAAACAAATCCACAGCAAAAAAGGAACGCCCCAAAGAACCTGAACCCGTAAAATCTGCCACCGTTTCAATATCCAATTTCAAAATCCCTGATTCCCCAGGGTTTAGAAATAAAACAGATGAAATCCTAGTGAAGAAATTCAAGGGGACAGAAATTGGGGAATTTACGCTATCTGATTTGGATTCTTGCGAAGTGAGATTAATCGGCTGCTGCAGTGCGGTTTTTATGAACAGATTGAAGAACTGCAAGGTTTACTTGGGGCCTGTAATTGGGTCGATTTTGATTGAGGAAGTGGAAGGCTGTGTTTTCGTATTGGCTTCGCATCAGATAAGGATTCATTTGGCGAAAAAGTGTGACTTTTATTTGAGAGTGAGGAGTAGGCCAATAATTGAGGACAGCAATGTTGTGAGATTCGCGCCGTATTGTTTGGATTATGAAGGGATTGAGATGGATTTGGAGAAGGCAGGGTTGAGTGAAGAAACGGGGAATTGGGGGAATGTTGATGATTTTAAGTGGCTGCGAGCTGTGCAGTCGCCGAATTGGTGTGTTTTGCCGGAGAATGAGAGGGTTGGGAAGGTTCGGGTCGATGATTTTGGGAGCTGAAATGAAGGTATTAAAGTTTGTTTTTCTTTGTAATGAAGGGTCTTTGTATTATTTGGACTGTTATGATCATGTTTGAATTTATGTTTGTTATCTCAGTTCTTTTTTGAAATAGAATTGGAAATGAAGTGGCAAGGGAGATCTATTGTTGTTCACAAAAATGCTCTGCTTATGTGTTTCTTCTTCTTTTTCAGTTGTTAATTACAAGCTTTTCAATCAGCTTTGTCAGAATCATGGCAAATGAAAGATGAAAGTTATTAGACTGATGCTAATCTTTTGGTTTCCGCTTTATTATGTCATTCTGGTTACATTTGTGGCTGCTCTCGAGGTTATTACTTTGTATGCATTTTCGGAGATCTGATGAATCTTTTATAGAATATGTTTTGCATTGAACCCTGATTAAAAAGTCGAATATAGTGGTTTACTAAACTGTAGCTGAGTGGTTTTTTTGTTTGTCCCACTAAATTTCCCTCATTTTCCAATTATTCTCTTCACAATATGCAAATATAAATGGGGGAATTTGGAGTTGGAGGTGGTAATGAAAGGCAAATGGAGATTAGATAGGACAATTGTTGACATGATGATGGCTTTGGGTGTTGTTGGATTGAGCTGAAATATGTTACCAGCTTCTATGGCTGGCACAGATGCTTTCTGGAGTCTTCTTTGGGAACTTGGAACCTTAAGCTTCACCTTTATCTTTTTGGTGAAACGAATCGGCCGACAACTTAAAAGACAATCGCTTAAGGTTCCATTTTACTATCTCTGCTATTTTGGATTTCCACCTTTAAAATCTCATTTCTATTGCAGAGCTCAGGTAATCATTTTTCTTTCCTTTTCTATATTATCCCTTTTTTTCCCTTTACTTTGCCTCCCTTTTTCTCAGAGCAGTTCCAGGCCTTTGAAGCAGAGGCACAATGTGCCCCACTTTGCAAATGAGGACAGGCATGCGTATAATTGATCATACTGCGTTGCTTATCTTGGGCTTTGATTGTACTAAAAATGGAAAATGTACTTATCCCATCCAACTTTTTGAGATCAAAATAGTTTAAAATTGTTTCCAATAGCACTTCAATAGGCTGCCTATCTCATTTCCCAGGTTTATGTTGTGCCTTCCGAAAAGGGAACTGTTTCCCTTTTGAGCTTCATCGACATTTCTTTACCTTTTATACATACTAGCTCAAGCAAAGTTTCAGTCCAGGAGTTTGTAGTTGCGAAGGTGCATTTGAACTTCAGAAACGGTGTAATTAGTTTATTCATGGTTTGATGTTGTGAACAATTTTTTGTTTCTTAATTGAGAACTTTTATATATAAATTTTCATTGTTAATTCCAGCCACTCCCGGCGTTAGTGACCTTTATCAGTTGGGGGGTAGGCATTGATAAACAAATAATATTAAATATAATTACATAAATATTACATAAAAAAATAATTAAATCACAGTTATAACACAATATCCAGTCTCATCAATTGTTAAAGTAAACCCGGTTGGTTTCACATAGCGCGATGGATCCAGGCTTATTTATTATTTTGAGGTGAAGACTTTAAATTGGAAAAGATGTCATCATAGTTCTTCCAATTCCAAGTTCCAAGAAACTGAGTTCAAAATAAAATTCCATCCCACCTTCGTTTTCGTGATTTGTCTTTCTAGTGGTTTGAATTTGCTGCGAAAGCCGCCATTGCCACCCATAGATGGATTGCAAGTTTTCTGAGCCTTTACACATGTTTGTTTGCTTTAGTTGGTAGCTTTCTGGGAATGACCTGGAAATGACTCTTACTGGACGTTGGCACATTGCCCACCAACTATCGTCTATTGCTCCTTTTGAGATCCATTCTAAAGATTTGGGCACTTTTTCGCTGTTCCTGGGATCAGGTATCTCTTCTGCTTGACTTGTCTACCATTCCTGTGGCTAGCTTGTTGATTATACTGGCATCATGTGATTTCATGCCAGGAGATTGACACTTTTGACTTTATTATCGGTTCACACTAATACAGACAAAGGGTATCCGACCATTTTTACTATAGTCATTCAAATTAAAGAATTGGATGTTTGAAAATCCAGGTTCGTTTTCTTAAATTATACTAACCGAAGATGGTTTTTCTGAAAGACTATATCAAAGATTCTTTTTAAGGTATAATATTTAAGTCATCAACACTGATATATGCGGATGTTAAAGTGATATTTTCTTTTGAACATTGTCAAAATCGGTTGGCAACTAACACTTTATTGTATGCTATTAGTTCCGAACTCTAAAAGGTCTCCCCCATTTTGGTCTGACACCTACTTAATAGTCTTTCATTTCGATCATGCATGAATCATCCAAATCACAAAATATGATTGTAAGCAGGACACCAGCACGTACCAGTTAGTGATCAGTTCTTAAAGTTCCTTTTTGGCCATTTTTTTGAAACCCGATTCAAGCCAATATTTTTATGTTGATTTCTGCTTTCAACTATGAAGTTCAAGCTTTTATCTGTATTTATGGGTCCTGGTTTGGGTCTTCTCAGGCTCAATTGGTTCCTTGATCTGGTGCCGAGCTCACAGTCCAACAAAAGGGGAACATAGGAAAGCTAGTGTCAATGTCCACATGGGAGCCTTGCTCTTTAGCTATTTGATTTAATGCAGTGAAAAATCATATTCTTCCTTACCAACTCCCACCATGTGATCTCCATGCACTTTTTTTTTTTGCCTTTGCAGCTTTGACATGATCTGGAATATTTATCTGTTAATAAACAGATATTGATGATGCTGTTCATAAAATCTCCAACTCCAACCATGTGAACTGCTTTTGCATGCAACGCTTATCTCAACTGTTTGACTAGATTCTCATGTACTTTAATCCCTGGCTAACTCAGATTTCATCAACCAACTCTCTGACTCTTTTCAGTTTTCATTACTACTCCCTGCTTGACAAATATTATTTATATTCCCCTTCATACAATTACTTTCAATTTCTTCCATCTTACTGCCTTACGCTTTCCCAAATTTAAGGTGGTCCGGAGACAATTTTGCAGACTACAATTTCTGAGAGGTATGTTTGACATCTCTTTCATTCTGTTGTGGTTAGGCCGTTGAATTATTTTTCAAGAATAAGCTTAATGCACTTTTTTGAGCTTAATTACTGCATAAATGTGCAAGCAATTTTGTCATATGCATTTTCCTTGATTATTAGGTAATTGCATGTGTCTTTTGAATACTATCTTGGATGTTATATAAAAAAATTGAACTACAAATATTAAGTTCCATATCAAGAAGAAGATGCAAAATTGAAGATATAATGCATTTTCCACTTTCTGCTTCATCACTGGCACCCAAATAATTGGGGGTCCATACTTTTTCCTTGATTAATGAAACAAATCATTCCAACATGTTCTCTCAGTCTCATATTAATTATCAATATACTTGGCCTTAGGATCTAGGCTTAGTGTTAATCCCATATAAATTAAATTTGGGCATGGGCCATTTGCATTAAGCTAAGCAGGTTTAACCATGCCTGTCTTCTTCCATTTAGAAGAGCTGGACCCAGGGTGGGATGACTTAGACCAAGATTTCTTCCCTAAACATATCAGTTCTAATTATGGAAAGTAGTAAGGGAAAAATTACTGCAAAGACAAACTCGAAATAAAGGCTTCAAATTATCTCCACCATTTTGATTAGCTATGGTGATACAAAATTGAGTTTCCAAATGTCCATTTCTATTTAAAATCACTTGCCAAATCAGTAAAGTCTTACTCTATCAGAAAAATGAAGCTATCAATTAGTAGGTATACTATAAACCATCAAATCAAATAGCTTTATATAGTTTCGAAATTAAGTAGTATATATATGGATCATTTCTTTAGTGCTGTGCAATTCTAAGGCTTGGGAAGTGGATCACTGAATCAATGTTAACTATACAGGAACGAATTACTTGCCTAGTAGGAACAAAGTTGCAATCTCCCCTTTACTTCTAAAGCTCATTTTTCCCAGAAAAAGAAAGAGATACGTGTTGGAGCATCTGGGATAATGCCATCTTATAATTCCTACAACAATGAAAAAAGAAAAAAGAAAAAAACACTATCTGACTGTTATTGGAATTGCCTCTTTATAGTAGCTAGAAGTCTTTTGGGAATAGCTTGCTTTACTCGGGTCTTTTTTTTTTTTTTGGTAATTTGTTGAAAAAGCATTAAGAAAGAAGAAACTCCCTATGTGTTTCATGTGAGACAAGGTGTACAGGACACCATCCTGTCATGATTCATAGTTACTCTAAATCACTGAAGCTACTAAGCTTGGCAGCTAGCTAGTTCCAGTTCTGTTTCCCTTGGTTTTGGATTGTATCGTAATCTTGTTTAAGATACGGAAATAGGTCATAGTGAGAGCCTTGGTTGTCCTAAAATTTTTTAACCTTTCTAGTATGATTATGTCTTTATATTAAATTCTTTTAAATTGGTCTCTCCAAATTATTAAAATTATTATTTTTGATTTTATCCTAATTTTATAGCTAGACAAAATGAGCTAAAATAAAATTGTTGTTTATCTATTAATTGAATCTTTCTCACATTATTTACAAACATTTAAGATTAATAAGTTTGTCACAAATATTGAGTCACAATCATATGAACTTAAGAAAAACTAAATTAGCTTTCTAGTTTTCACCACATAACTTCTCTTCTTATACATTTCAACCCATATAGTATCTTTGTTACCGTTTTCAATGAGTTTTGTTCAATTATTTCAGTTACCACTTATCAACCATCTTTACAAAGTTAAAATTGTAATTAAGATTTTTTTTTCTTAAATATATATATATATATATATTCTTATCTTCATTTAAATAATCATAAACTTTTTTGGGATATTTCTTTCTTAATTTCTGTTATAGGGCTATACTTTCTCTTGTTGAGATTTTATTATGAAAATTAAATTGATAATAGATTGTAAATTTATTAATTGCTAAAATTTATATATTTTATGATATTTTTATTTTTTAGTAGTATATTGTTTGCGTATATATCTTTTATATTAGAAAATTTTGGAAAACACTTCACATGAAGATAAAAATATATATAATTTTATTTAACCCCTCAAAATCAAATTTCAAGATTGGTCATTGTTTTTAGATATTTTCATTCTCCTGCACATTAAGTGGCATTAGGGGATGTAAATAAGTAAAGTTTTTTGTGAATTATTTGAGCTTTACTCATTAAATGCTTGATCAAACTCATTTGTTTAATTAAACGAGAAAGCTCAAGTTTTAATTTGGACTCGATTATATAAATAAGTCAAGCTCAAGTTTTATAGGCTTGATCTTAAAAACTCTCGAATAGCTCATGTATGTACACATATTTATATATTTATATTTCTTTATTTATTAATTTAGATATGGATAATAATAAATTATATTATTATTACTCAGCAAATTGTAATTCTATATGGAGAATTACAATTTTATATATTACTATCTCCTACTTACCGAACTAAACAGTCTCTTATACTAATCTTCTAGCATAAAGATATCTACTAAATACTAAATTAATAAACTTAAAAAATATTTCAATAAGAGATTTGATAAAGGAAAAGAAAATGATTTAGCGATAAAAGAGCTAAACAAGTGGAGCTCAAGCTTTATATTTTTAAACAAATTGAGCCTAAGTTTTAAATTTAACTTTGTTTAAATTTTTTTCTCATAAGACAAGCATGAGCTTCAAGGACCTCAGTGGCTCCATTCATTTACACTTTAAGGGACATCCTTGTAGAGTCCAGTATTTTACAAAATTAATAATAAAAGTGGAAAAAGGTATACATATACCACATACAGAAAATTCTAACTGACCTCGAGGAGTTTGAGAAACCTTTTCATAATCAACCCTTACAGCTTTCCCATATAACGGTTGCTAAACAGCCATTCCGGGATGAATTGTGTATAACTACAGCACAATGAAGCAAGATGGTAACAATTATTCCTTTTATGAATACGTTTGCAGTTATGTAAATCTAGGTTATTAATAGATTTTACAAAGGTTAAGATAAAACAAGCGGGTGGATTAAGCAAAGAATAATTACTGTGCACTTTTTTGGTGCTTTTCTTTCTTCTTCAAATTTCTTCATAATTTTAAGTAAGGTTTATGGAGGGCATATCCGTGGTATAATTAATTAATTACTTGGTTAATTCGTTAGAAGATGACAAATTCATAGCTGTACGCCAAATGAAATGGACAAGATTGATACTCATAAGTAAACATTCATATTCATGACTGTGTGACTCACCTGACTCGACAGGCTTGATAGATTTTTTATCTATATTGGATTGAATTATTTTATTTAATTTGGTCATTAAACCTTTAGGTATGCTTGGTGTTTTGTCGTCTGATTATCTATGAAATGTTGCTTCTTGGGGTTCTCTATGAGGGCTGTCGTTTCAGGCATACTGCAAGCAGTCTACTAGCTTCTTTGTGCTATGATTGTTGACTAACTGTGAAATCTTTGCCTTTAGAAAAGAAAAAGGTAAAACATACTGACACTTTTTGTTCAATTCTTTAAATTAACAAATTAAACACCATGTTTCCCACTTGTTACAAGTTAAAACCTCGGTTTTGGATAGCTAAGCACATTAAGTTGCCAACGTTAATTTCTCTTTTTGACATTATTTTCATTAAGTTAAAATCTCGGTTTTGACACATCCATAGCACATTTATGTTTTGCCTAAACCAAACTAAATTTTATCAGTGATTTTTTTTTTTTTTTGGCGATGCGCATACCATATTTGGTACATTCTTTTCGTATTGTAGCAATTAATTGTTTAAAGTGACGAATGACTATTGCTTGAAATGCTTATTTTAGAGAAATAATTAGTAAAGCACAACTATCCTCTAGATCTGTATCATCGTCAGTAGGCATATTCATTATCTCTTAGAATTTCATCTGGTGATTTAGATGATTCCATCACTGTAACTAGTGCTTTTCATTTATAAGTCATTCATGTATCCTAGTAAAAGAAAATTATGATATACGTGTATAAAGATTGAAAAAAATATATATTTATAAATTAATAGATATTAATTTATCGATAAATTATCAATAATTAAAATGAATAATTTTTTTCTTAATTTTAAAAGCATTATTTTATATAGGAATTTTACATGAGAGTCTTTCACTTATTTACTAGATGGATGTTAATATAAGATACAAATCCGAGTAATCTATATAAAAAAAAAATTGAAGTTATCAAGTTATATGTGGGTGCCACTCATATATAAGACTATCAATATTGATACTTATGGTGGCAGGCAAAGAATGCTAATTCAAATCCCCATAATGTAAAATTTTGTTCCAGGTATCTAAAATTATGTGTAAGTAAATTTTATCGCTTTTTTTTTCAAAAAAGAAATTGTATATTATTTGCAAATTTTATTGACTAATTACTGCATTATACTCAGCTTGTTTTGTTGTTATTTTTCCTGCATATTTATGTATAACATGGATCTTAGACGCTTACATAGGAAGTTCCTTGTCTCTCCAGGAGGTTGGGTAATTATAGAATGATAATGGTTTGATTTGGTTTTGAGAAAAAAAATTATGATTAATGCACAATATTTTTTATTTTTTTAAATTGAATCGAAATTGAACTAACAGCTATATAAAACTGAACTGATATGAACCAAATTCTGCTAGTTCCGATTGGTTTGTCCATCGACTTTTTAATTTTAAAAAATTATCTTTTTATAGTATTTTAAAGTTTTTTCACTAATTTAAAAACAAAATATTTATTTTTTATGTTATAAAATTTTAAAACTAATTAAAATTTAAATACAAATAAAATTTAATTCTGTTCGAATAAATAGGATTTTAAATTTATACCGAAAGCTGAATCAAATATATTTAATTATTATTCAAATCAAAACTGAATCGAATTTAATAAAAATGAACTAAATATTGCTATTCAAATTGATTTTTGATTTTTTTCAATTTTTTGTTAGGCCTAAGTAATTACTCAGCACGGTAAGTTTTATTAATTGAAATTGCTTGCTTATTTTGCTGCTTCCCCACGCTAATTAACACATACGCCAAGTAGCAATTAATTAATCTGTTGACAAGTTTTTTTGATCAATTCATGTTATCTTCTTAGAAATTGACAAACTAGTGGAACATTCGAATTAGCAACAAATTTTGGTTATTCTTGCAAAGTTGGTATGTTTTATGTATGTTTTTTAAAACATGCAACAATAAACTATCAGTCTTACTTTCTTTCACTGTCCGTAGCTGTGAATATATGATGTCATAGCCGATATGAGAGTTGAGCCAACAAGTAATACATGGTAGTTGATGGCTAACAATGATGTAAATATCCCAAGTGTTCCCATCAAGTATGCTGAATTACTTTATTATACAGGGATCACTGCATTAAAGATCAATTCTTAATTACTTTATTTACTCCTAATCCCATATCATTAGGCATAACGGTTGAGAAAAAAAAACTTATAGTCAATGGTGTAGCAATGAAAACGAAGGAGTAATCAAGAAGCTTTTGAAATTTTCAGTAAAAATATGGAATCAATAACCCTCAGTTCTAGGCTCCTAGCTAGTATCATTTCAGAAGAAATCATATAGTCCTAGTGGTCTTTGTCATGAAGTAGCAAAAACAAAACCTTATATAATAGAGTGATAACTGTGACTTTGAGTGCATTTGTGTCAAGGCCAATAGGATGCAATGCATGAACGCCTATGGGGAAAGTGAACTTTTCTACACGTAATTATCATTGAAATATGAAAGATATGATGAAATTAGCACAGATTTTCAGACCCCACTTCATAATTTTTTTTTTTTTTTCAGATTTCTGTTAGGTTTGTTGGGTTATGAAATGGTTGAAGAGGGTGAAGTTGGTGCGCCATGAAACGCTGGCAAATACGATTCACGTGTAAGGGAAGTAATATAGGTAATTTTCTTATTATTAACTGCTTCACGGTGACCCCTCTATTTGCAATTCTTTTTAATTGTTTAATAGAGCACTTATAATCTGTGTCAATTTATGATTTATTTACTTTGACCAACAGATGATGATCATGATCAGCATCATTGATTATTATCAGCTCATCTTAGGAAGTTCAAAGAAGATGGTGATGGAAGATGCTGGACGGACCTCCATGGCAGATTGCAAACAAATTAGGTCGAAATGAAAGCCTATTTGAATCTTTGGGTGCGTTTTCTAAGTCAAACTTTCACATTTTCATACTCAACATCATTTCGTTTGGTTCTACATTAAAATAAACTAAAGGTGACATGAGGAGTAAAAAGAAAGATTAATGTTGTGGTAGGCTAAAGCTTTTTAAAAAATAAATAAATAAATTCATTTCAAAAGAAGTTTCAAGTTCTGCATCTGTAGTGAGTGCTTTAAATTGATCTAATTATTTAGCTAAAAGCAAGTAATTTATGGGGTTGTTTTTCCTTCTTGCATAGAGATGGAAAGACCCAAAACCCACATACGTGGCAAAGGAAGTGTAGGAAGTCCAAGTTTAGATGTAATGGGTAGAAAATTAACTTTGGAAGCAAAACAGTTGCTTGGCTGACACTAAAACTACGATTTAATTACTAATAATAAACTAATAATAAGCTGTTTAGGTGACATCACTTACTCTCTAAATTCTTTATTTAAAAACCTGCTTCCTTTTTTTTTTGATGTCAGGGAGGCTGGTCCACCCGACAAGGAACCCTAGTTGAAGAAGTAATCTCTTTGTTTCCCTCTAAAACCAAATAATCTTCTTCTGCTAGTTTTCTTGATGAAGGTGTTGATCTGTTTTCCCCTTTCTTTGAACCAAAAAATCTTTGGTTTCTTTTATGGGTAAACTTGTGCCGACAGATAAATGAGGTAAGTGAAGGAGAAAAAATATATATATATAATGGTGGAGACTCCATTCTCATTGTTGCAATGTTGTTATAGTTTGACTCTTGGTGGCCATTGATGTGATCCTTTATAACGAGTTTAGTTTAGGTTAGAAATAGCTAACTTATCAAGAAAGAAAATAGTGATTTTTGGACAAACAACACCCTGAGTTATAGTTAATATCATTAATACTAGTTAGTAATTTGTTTATAAAATACTATGAAACTTATAAACAGTTAGATCAAGATTTATAGCTGTTTTTTGCGAAAGCTATCACCAGCAATTCTATATACTATAATATTACAATTATGCTTAGTTAAATAAAAAAAATCGATACACGTACAAATGGATACAATTAAAAATGAGTTGTTAACATCGATTATATATCAATTTTTCTTTGATCCAACTAATGCTTGTAGTCCAATTTGTTTCATGCTTGGTGTCATTTTCTTTCTTGTCTTGGAAAATCTATGCATTATAATTTTCATGGACTTAATTTCTTCTTCCGTTTCATTACATGAATTTCCATGAATTTTTATTTTTGATTAATTAATTAATTAATTGTCCTATTTTTAGTATGTATCAACCCATTGACTTGTGGCCTTTCCTCCTCTTCACTGCTATTTCTGTCATTTCTTGAATTCGGAAATAAATGAAATATGTTTGTATTATAATCCTATGATAATGATAGTCTATTATAGACAGCTAGGGAAAAATATAAGGTATATATGTTGTTAGCTTAGGCAGCTTTCTTTTCCTGCTTAAAGCACTGAAAAATATGCTTCGGCCCTCAAAATATTGAGTATTCACAAGAAAGTGTCGGGTTGCACACATTTATATATTGCATTTATATACTACGTACTATGTTACCTGAGCTTTCTATTTCTGTTAAAATATTCTTCTTTGAGTTTTGTATAATACATATTTAAATACAAATATAAAAATATAATTTTTGAATTATATGAATAAATTAAAAAAAATTTAAATGTGTCTATATTAGATAAGTACTTATATTCAGTACTTGCTTAGAATTTAAGTAACATAATATATATCAACTAATTTGACAAGGAAATAATCAACTAATTACATTTATTTTAGCAACTAACTTCTGTTATAACTTCTACATATGTAAGTATATTACGAATACATATATGCAGGAAAATAGTTGCATTGGGCTTCTCCTTACTTATCTTCCTTATGTTGAGTGACGACAAAGAAGAAAAAGACGAGTAGTACCTCAGCGAATACCATTGACTCGTTCTAATTTTAGGGTTAATAAAGAAGAATTAATGTGTGTGTGTGTATATATATATATATATATATATATTTATGGGGTGGACAATTCAGTAAAGTTTGCTGCAACCTCCTCCTCTAACCATCTCCCTATATGGTCAAATAGCTAGGTCAGGTCGCCATCGATTCTGTCGCTATCTAGCCTTTTTTTTAAGTTTTTCTTCCCGTCAAACTGGAAGAGTTCGATTACAAGCTATCGTACATGCCATCACTTAAATAAAAATGTATAACCATATGTCTCTGTGTGTGTATATATATATATACACATAATAATGTATATAAAAAATAAAACTGAATCAGTTTTTTGACTTTACAGCGGTTAAATTAGCACCAAAATTATTGTCCTAGCAACTCATTCTTGTAGGCATGAGACCACCTTATCCTATAAGATCCTATCTTCTTTTTTCTTTTTGAGTCACAAATTTTGTTTGGGAAATTAAATGTTTTAGTTTTC
>JBBYHK010000005.1:4490665-4501056 GCA_038382065.1 Adansonia grandidieri
AATAAATACAACGACTGATCAAATATAATATAATAACCTATAATAATTTATTATTTTGCATATTTATTTACACTAATAGAATTATACAAGAGTCTATCACTTTAAACTATAAATTTTATCTGATATTTTTATAGGCTCTACACAATTCAAAATTATAATTGTTTAATTATATTAAAGTAATTGTAAATAATATGTTTTTCAAAATAAATACAACGACTGATCAAATATAATATAATAACCTATAATAATTTATTATTTTGCATATTTATTTACACTAATTAAAAATATGATTTACATATTAATCTTAATAATCTTCTTTATAAAAACAAAGATTTACTAAAAATTAGAACCCTGCGGGTTTTTATATATATATATATATATATATATAATATTTGAGCTTGTTAGAAAATGAAATTGTTTATTAAAATTTTTATTAAAAAAAATTATAAGGGACTAGCACGAATATTAATACTTTCACGATATATTACTTACAAACGTTTTTCATATTTACCTATTGACGTTCAATGTACGGTATTTTACACTTTTCCTTTATTTGTTCGTTTCGTTCCTTCCAATCAAAATTTGACGTATCTGACTCTTCCGATTCATTCACGGACAACATTTAATGAGTTGATAACCTTTATCTTCACGTCTTATACACGGGGAAAACGTCGTCCACATATATATATATATATATATATATATATATTTGGAAAAACGTCGTCCATATACAGGGTAAAACGTCGTCCATACACATATATATGTATATATATTTGCATGATTAAGCTAAGTTCAAATTCACAACTTCGGAATAGAACAACATTTTATTTTGATTAATCTCTGGAAGAAAGCTTTGCTTAATTAAGAATACATGCTCTTCCCCGAATTGTTAAAATTTTTAAGAAAATTATTTGGAAAAATAAAAGAAACCTAATTAATGTTATTTTCCATTTACTTAATGTCGTCAGCTATCAGTTTTTATTTTCTTGGAGCAACCTCATATTTGATAATAAGTGCAAGCGTATTCTGCCTCCTCTTTTATTTATTTTTTTAATCTTAATCCTATAAATATAAACATAACACAATCATTAAATAATTTCATTACAAATACAATAAATATATTGAAAATAGTAAGTCACGTCATAAAATTATTTTAAGCTCACGTAAGTATAGATATGTTCATAAATCAGACTAAATCATGATTAAAAATTTTAAATACCTTTTTGTTCAAGTCCAAGCTAACCTTAAAGTTCATTTCAATAATTATATTATTAAAATATTATTTTATATTAATATTTATATTTATATATTTTATTATTAGATATTAATTTGAGTTAAAATCAACTCAAATTTAAAAAAGCTTTCTTCAAAGCCTGACCCATGAGGACAAAACTTACTAAGCCTAAAGAGTAACCTAATTGGAGAGGTATATGCAAGCACAAGGCCACCAATCTTCACCCACAGTTTATGTTGATTAATCTCTGGAAGAAAGCTTTGCTTAATTAAGTTATTACGTTAAACCTATACATGATCTTTCCCCACATTGTTAAAAGTTTAAGAAACTTAATTATTTGGACGAATAAAAGAAACATAATTACTGTTATTTTCCATTTTTACTTAATGTTGTCAGATATCAATATTCATTTTTTTCGAGTAAGCCTAGATTTGATAATAAGTGCAAGCGTATTCCATTTCCTAATTTTTATGTTGATCTTATAAACACAATCACAATTATTAAATAATTCCAATACAAACACAATACATATATAGAATATATTAAGGGGTGTCGTGAAATTAATGCTAAAAATTTTGCAAGCATGTATCCATCCGTGAGTCGGGCCAAATTACAATTCAAAATTTTAAAATTTTTACCATGACTAAAAATCTGTTTTAATATTCATTATGTCATTAAAATATTATTTTATATTTATATTCATACATTTTATTATTAAATAATAATTTAAGTCAGGTCAACTCGAATTTATAAAAGCTCTTTATAAAATTGGATTGATACAGACTAAACTTTCTAAGCCAAGCAAATAATTTAATCTTTAAACAAGTATACGCAAACATATGGCCACAATCTTCTAAGACTCAAAATAGGTGATGTCGAGAGTTTCTATCTTTTTCGTTGTTTTCTTTTTTGGTTGTTCACTCTTTGTAATCTCGAATACTTGATTAACCCTTTGATTTATTTTTCACAAAGGACCAGGATTCAAATATAAGTTATTTACTTTGGTGAAAAGCCATAAACATTGCCCAATTCAAGTTGGCTTTGAAAACATAAACATGACTTTCAATATTCTTACCAAGAAATTTTTTTTTTTTAAAGAAAGGGTCTTTCAACCTTGAAATGGGAGAATAATAGGTGAAAACTAGATTTGGCAAATTTCTGGAAAATTTTAAATATTCTTAAGCATCATGTGTACAAAATATCAAATACCCTTTCTTCAGGTTTGCTATTTGATGCAATAAATACATACAAGAAATCTAGAATAAAAACAAGCAGAAAATTAGAGTCATGAGATGACAAACAATGCATCTGATATAAAAATATGATGCCAAATTGGGATTTTGCTCACCAAATGAAACATTAAGTTAGCTAAATCTTCTAACACAAACTAGTATGTTACATGCTTTTAACGAGCAAAGAGAATATTCTTTACCTTATCTTCCACCGGATAACTCGATTGCTTCCTGGTTATACAATGAATCTTCTCCCCATTCAAATCTCCTTTGCAGTCTTTCATACTCTTGCCTACGCGTGACTTCGACATGCTGCCATTCTTCCCACCTCTCTGCCAGACCCTCTCCTTCCAGCATCCTCACCACCTCTGACATCGCCGGACGGTCCTCTGGTGAAGCTTGGGTACAAAGCAATGCAACTTTGATCATCTCTTCCACCTCCTGGATGATGTAATTTTTATTAAGATTACGATCTACAATAGCATCGAGCCTTTTCTCCCGTTCCAGTTTCTTGACCTTCACCAGCAACCAATGAAAAGAGTATGCCATCCAGTGAGCAAAAAGCCAAAATGACGCTAAACTTGAATGATATGAATAAGAAACAGCGCGCATTTGCAAACCAAACTATTATGATTTCATCGATCTCCACAGGTCAATCCCACAATTTTCAAACGTAAAAAGGAGCCTAAAGATTTTCCTTCATTATTCCAGACCAATGTAACAAGAAGTCGATATGGCAACCAAATACATACCATTGTCCTACATTGCTTGGTTAATATAGGTTAAGACTCGGATTTAGTAGCCTTTTCGAAAGTGCAAATCTAATTACACTCCATCATGACAGAAAAAAGGACCACCCCTACAGGTAAACAATATTTTCTTGCCAGTCTTGTCAAGAACTAGAATTGAAACCCCAAGCCCCTCCCATCCCTTTCAAATGCATGCCGATACCAATATGTAATGCTAAATCAGCTTTGACAGAATTAGGCAAAAATGACAATCAATTAATAGATGTAAAGACCAAGTTAATGCCAGGTCATCACAAGATACACATGATCATATCGTGAAATAACGCATTTGCAATTCCAAATAAACAATAGAAGCATGGTCATGAGAGTCAATTAAGAGAAACAACATAGTAATAGAATGGAGTTATCTCACGTGATCGAGCAGCAAAACATCATCTTCTTCTTCCAAGCGTGAAAAATCAATCGCACGTTGACCTGTTACAAGTTCTAGAAGCATAATCCCGTAACCGAAGACATCTGTCCTTTCTGATGACTTCCCGGTGGACAAGTACTCTGGTGCTATGTGGCCCATTGTCCCACGAACTTGGGTTGTAACATTCGTCCGCCTCACGTCCACCAACTTCGCGAGGCCAAAGTCACCAACAACAGCTTCAAAGTCTTCATCCAGTAATACATTAGCTGCTTTCACATCCCGATGAATGATCTTAGGATTGCAATGTTCATGAAGGTATTCCAGCCCACGTGCTGCACCTAGGGCTATTCTTTTTCTTGTAGGCCAATCCAAAACAGGATCACCAGGTTTGAGTTCTGCAGCAGTTCCGGACAATAGTCACACATTTTACGAAGGTCCCTGAAACTGAATGCTTTAAAAAAAATAAAACTAAATAGAAATAACCCGACGACTTTAGAAATATCCAAAAGATGACATTTGGCCGTGTTCAGCAGATTGACATAAGCTCAAAACAGAAGAGCTCATCATTGCATCTATCACATCGAGAAAATACTATGTTTCTTTAGAAACTCAAGATCAAGAGTTAAATTATGTAATAAAAATCATGCTGAATAAAATTCTCAAAGAACTAGTACCGCGAAGACGATAGGCCACACTTAAATTCTGCATATATGGATAGACCAAGAGGCGCTCTTTTGGTGTCGTGCAAAAGCCAATCAGCCGTAAGAGATTCCTGTGAACAGCTACACTTATCATCTCAACTTCACGCTGAAAAGCTGCATCTCCTCCGGGACTTTCAAAATCAGTTAATCTCTTAACTGCAACTTTCGTGTTATCAGAAAGCACACCTTTATAAACCTTTCCAAAACCTCCCTGTCCAAGGATATTCTTCTCACTGAAGCTATCAGTAGCCAACTGTAATTCCCTCCATGCAAACCTTTTCAACTGACCAAAAGCAATTCTTCGGTCAACTTCACCTGAGCACGCAAATTTAAGGAGTTTCAAAAAAAAATCTATCATCGTATAAAGTAAAATTCGTCCTTCAATTCCAATGTCCAAAGATGTAAATTGATTCACAAGCACGTTACAGGAAAACATATATGGCCTTCCTAAGCAGTAGACCACCAAGAAAATCATATTTGAGTTTCACAAAGCAATAACTACCAACTTCTGAACAATAACTTAAATTATTCCAAATTTCCGATTTTGTTTTTTGTAACTCATCTGTGATTTAATCAGAGATTTTAGTTTCTCCCAAGTTAATTTCAAAAAGTTTTCAACTCCGCCAACATTACATGTAACCGTTTCTCAAAAACAGCAAACTTGATTCATATTTAGGTCAGTTCTGATAGATGAATTTATGAATGAAAACCCAAAATTCGACCAAATAGATAGCTCAGATGGTCATGTCCACATACTGAACTAAGGTTAATCCTTTGTCTTGTAATTTTACTGGCCTAAAACCATAGAGGCAGATTAAGTAAACCTTGACCATAGTATAAATCACCCAGCAGAGAGACAAGAATAAAACAATATTAAAGAAAAGTGAACAAGAGGAAAACTTTAAAATAGACATAAAAAATCGTCAGCCACCGGTTTTCATTCAGAAGTATGAAAGGTAGCAGTAACCTGCAACATCTACAAACACTTCGCCCTTACGGCGTTTTTGTCTACTCTTGAACAGGAGAAACAGAAAGCTGCCAAAAAGAAGAACTATTAATCCCCCAACAATTCCAATAATAATTCCAACCTTTGGCTTCCGCAAAGAACCTGCAAGCAAAGAGATACCTCAGAGAAGGCTGGTCAAATAATGGTGCATCTTTGAAAACCATTGAACATCGTAAAAGAATGTAATTTAGTCAAAATAGTTAATCCAATTACCTGAATCATTTCCATTTGACACACAACTGTCAGGAAAATTTTCACCACAATTTAACTGGTTTCCTGTAAAACTGAAATATCAAAAAAAATAAAAAAAGTTATGTCATCTTAAGTTCACTGCTGATAAATATTTGAGACGGGAGTGTACACACACTGTTGGGGAGAGAGAGAGAGAGAGAGAGAGGGAGGAGGTAAATACACAAAAATCAAATGAATGAGTCGTTTTACAATATTTCTATTTCTTTGTATTAAAATAGGAAATGAAACAAACTAATCAAAGATAGCCATACTTGTATATTGGAATGTGGAACAAATGATCAGGAACTTGACCGCTAAGATCATTCGAATCAAGCAGGCTGCAGAAAAAGTTTGATCATATTATTAGCAACTTTAAAATGCGTATAGAGAAATAACTCCTGGTGTATTCAAGTTCAAAACTTTACAAACTAGGAACTCATAGACTGATTCATCAAAAGTTAAGGCTTAGTGAATTAAGTGCTGTTTTCCCACGCATCCAGAATTTCAGATATCATTCAGGATTCAATACTTACAGGTTGATCAACTTTGGAAGATCTGCAATTGACTGAGGGACAGTCCCAGTAAGATTGTTCTTACTCAGTGTCCTTCATGAGTAAAAGAAAGAATGCCTTCCAATGAATAAATAATAATGCATAATAAATAAAAACAAATAAAAATCTCAAAATATGATATAAACTGTATTACTTACAGGAATTGAAGATTTTTAAGATTACCAAGGGAAGAGGGTATTTCTCCAGTTAAACGATTATTTTCCAAATCCAAGCTGGTCAAGCTTGACAAGTTCCCGAACTCTTTTGGTATCTCACCAGTTATACCATTTCCTTTCAATGTACTGCATGATGAACACACACAATACAGGAATAATATGAACACAAAAGATTCACCCCAAGGCTATAATGAACCACATTAAGCAAGTTCACGTTACATAGTAGGACTGAATATGAAATTGGAAATAAACAGAAACTTGCACTTCCAGTCCATGCTTTATAAGGGTTCTAGCACCTAATGTGTGCCTTGCACCCTTGACAACAATGCAACAAAATTCTACACATGAAGAAAATAAATTATGGAAATCTGCTGTCTGACGGTATATGTTCCATACGTACAGTGATGAAAGGGTGGTCAGAACTCCTAGTTTAGGGGACAAGGTGCCCGAAAAGTTCATGGATGACAATGTCCTGAAAGCACAATGACAATATAAGGATAACTGTATAGTTAAATAAGAAAGAAGTACAGAAACAAAATAATGTTTCAAAAAATGATTAAATCACTTAGGCATACATTTGTGACTATGCATCATAGTCAAGGACAAAAAATAAAGTAAACTAGTTGCTTACACTGAAATGACATTATTACTAGGATCACACATAACATTTGACCAAGTGCAAGGGTTCACTTGATTTTGATTCCAATCTGTCAACTGAGTGGCTGAAGCATGGAGCGAATTCTTCAATGCAAATAAAGCATCCCCTGAAACAGATGATACAGAAAACCATAATCAATTTAGCAAACAAATGACCCCTCTGGCAAACCCAAGCCTAAAGAATTAGTATCTAAAATCGATAGAAGTAAGAAAAATGAGATTATAAAGGAATATCATCTCACTATACCACACAAACATGCAATCACGCATGGACTTCCATATGCCTCTGTATAGAAGTCAGGTTATGCACCACATGATATCTTATCATCACTATTATTTAGGCAAAAATCAGCCCAAGTTTCTCAAAAATCTCAAACTCGGCCCAGTAATATTTTAGTAAAGGAAATAAAGTGTCATATAGTTTGATTAAAAACATATAAGCAACCAACCATAGAGGCCTCAGCAACTCAAATTTCACTGAGAAAAAGTGATAGACAATAAGGATGTAAATCTCATTATGGAAGAAGGAAAGCTTCAAGCATCTTATTGTGTTCCCATTTGAGCTTGCTGGCTGAGTAACATCTTCCCGTTACATCTAAATACTTTAGCATGAATAAGGACCCAAAACTCCAAAGTCCAACGTAATTATTGTTATGAGAAAACTAATTAGATCATAACATAAGTTTAACATTAAAGATTAAAGGAAGCACAAACAGACACATGCATATTTTGGACAATGTCTATCATCAAATTTACCACAGTGAAATCCTAAGAACAATTGCTTCAACAACTGCAGGTATACATGTTTAATGAAAAGAATGTCAAATAAGAACATATATGTACCTTGGAGATCAGCAGATACAAAAGCAAGCAGGCAAGCCAATATAAGAATACCAAGAAGTAATTCCATCTTCAGCAAAGTTAACCCCAGAGATCAATGCCATGAAATACAAAATCTTTTATGAGCATGTAAGTGACTTCCATCTCTGCAAACACATCCAGGAACAAAATTGTAAATATAAGACACATAATGCACAATTAGCAAATCCAGTCAGCTATGTTTCCCTGACCCATAATTTTTCCCAAATTACCCAAGTCAAACAAATACCCTACACCTGAAAACACGTTTCGAACTATGTGCAAGAAAATTTTAACAAGCCCAAATGACAACCTGAGGAAAATAGGTGATAAGATCAATACTCTGTAAGAAAAAAACATAATTACTAAAGAGAGAAAGCAAAAGAAAAAGCTCCCATATGAAAGAGTTTGTGTTAGAACAAGCAGCCAAACAGTGAAAACTAGCAGCCTTCAAGCACCGGCTCTAGTACTCTTGACTCCCATCTAGAATTTTACAGCATTTCTAGCACCTTCTATAAAACTGGGTGAGGTGAGAGGACATGGCAGGCAATTCTCTTCTTTTTTGACAAAACTTCACAGTCACCATTTTCATTAAGTTCTAGGTTTGGTGAACAAAAACTTTAAAATGAAAAGATATCTTAGTATTTTGACTTTTTTCACAGAGCACTTCAATTTTACAAAATTATTCTTTTCCTTTCTTTTAGGTAGTATGCCACTAAAAAGAAAACTAACAGGAAACAAGTCAGGGGAAAGCTATTCACACCGAACTAGCCATTAACAGCTTAATGACCCCATTTGTGGTTTCTCCAAAGACCATTAGACCTCTTTGCAAAATCACTCTTACAAGCAAGTAAAACGTCTTGCCTGCTAATATCTTATTAAGATTCAATTTGATTCAAAATGCAGAAAAGGGAAAGATAAATATTAGGCTAGACTGAAATCCAGAAGAAAATTGAAAACAATCTTCATATAATTACAAGAATGCTAAAATAAGATATAATGTCAATAAAACTGTGAATTAAATTATAATATGAATTAAAATAAATAAACTGCAATAAGTCAATAAAAACTAGTAACAAGCAACACTTTTCTATCAAATCTTAGTTTGACTATAGAGAAAGAAAACCAAACAACATACCGCTAAAAAGCTCAAAACTCACGAAGGGCCCTCTGCAGGATGCTGAGTAGTAAATGCATGTCTTAACATTCAGTACCAGCGAAATAAATGCATAACTACCCAAGGACAATTCCAATTCAAACAACAATGATTTGATTAAAAAACATAAAAAAGAAAAGAAATGGAAAAGAAAGCACAGCCAATTGGTTCACATAACTGAAAGAAGTCTCAAACCAAAACTACAAGGAGCAATATTAAAAGTCATGAATTTTTTTTTTTTTCCTCCAAACTTTTCCTTCGAACTAGAAAGAAAAGTTATAACTTTCAAAACCCAACATAAAAAAAAAAAAAGAATTTAAACAAAAACCAGACAGGAAAGCAATAATAAGTCAGTCCCTTAACAAAACCAAATCTTTGCATCTCAAAAACAAAAAAAAAAAAAAAAACTATAACTTGAGTTCCGAAGAAAGCTGCCTGCCTTGGAGAAAGGAATCAGATTGGAGAAGAAGAAAAAATGGGTGCTTTCATTTCAGATAGATCATGAGAGTTGAAAGTGAAAGAATCAAACTTTGATTCACTTTTCAATCTGTATATTAAAAGGAACGAACTGGCTTAGTGAAAGGAAAGTATATTTGTTTCAGCATTTTAAAAAAGCAAAAATCTAACTTTTTGCTCCTTCCCCAATCTCCCTCTCAATCTTCTCTTCTGATTTGCTATAGTTTTTAATTCTGGGTGGATAAACAAAGATTTCAAAAAAGAAACTCTGCAATTATTACCCCTCTCCTTTTCTTTCACTTTCTCTTTCCTTCTCAGGGTGATTCTGAATTGACTATGAACCATAAAAGGGGGTGAATACAATATGTAGCTCCACGGTTAGTGGCTCAAAACGGTGTTGCAACATGTCACCAAATCTAAAAATATGTGGATTTTTTTTAAAATAATGATTTAGTTTTTATAGTTTAATATTTAAAAGATTTTCATCAAATTAATATTTAAAATTTTATTTTATCTAATATATTGATACATGATATTATTATTATTAATTAATTATTGATATTATCATTAAATAATAATAAAATAATGATACATAATAAAAATATTACGCATCATTTGTCAAGTCAAAATAAAAATTTTTATTATTTTTTTATTTTTAAAATTTTTAATAATAACATGATATTTTTTTATATATCAATGTCTTATTAATTGTTGCTTACAATAGATTAAAAATAATAATGTTAAGTATCAACTTATTTAAAGAAATAAAATTTTAAATACAAATTTAACAAAAAAAATTTTTTAAATATCAAATTAAAAATCGAGATAAATTATAAGTTTTAATTTTATATTTAACTCTTTTGGGGGTAGAAAAATGACAATCATTCGTTAATAAAACAAAAATTACAGCTGGGATGGAAAGGAAAGCAGAGATAATTCCAAAAAAATAAAATTTAATAATAATTATTAAAA
>JBBYHK010000005.1:4545404-4590108 GCA_038382065.1 Adansonia grandidieri
TATATAGATTTGATTTGATTTGATAGCTAGGGGGATTGGGTTGGGTTGATATGGCTGGGGCACTTGGATTCTCAATATTTTGTATTATTAAATTGACTTTAAGAGTCAATCCCATTTAAAAAGACTATATCCTTTGTGGATTCCATAACTGCTCAACTGTTGAATTGTATAAAATGTTGATTTTTCTTATAATTTATTTGTAATGGACCACAACACGAGTGCGATGGAGAGTCACACTCAAAAGTTTTTTCACATTGGTTTCGACAATTTTTTTCTTGGATAAAATCTAAATTTACAAAACTTAAAGTAAAAGATTAAGTTCTTAATTTATTTTTAAAATGATGCGCATTGAGATATAAGGATCGGGTTATTTTTTTAATTTAATAGGTTCAATTTGAATTAAGTTAGGTTCGTAATAAAAATTTTATAATTTTAATTAATTAGGTTCAATTTAAATTATAACTTCATAAATAAATTTTTTTATTTAAAATTTAGATATATAAATATATAAATATTAATATAAAATAATTTTTAATATATTTTAAACAGTAAAATAAGTTTAGCTTGAGCCGGATATGAGCAAGCAATTTTTTTATTAAATTTGATCCTACTGTTGACACATTTATATACATTTATAACTTTACTATTTAACTAGTTTAAAAATTAAGGTAACATAATATTTCCTACAAACTTAAATGAATATTTGGCATAATAATTTTTAATCAAATTAGAAAAAAAAAAGGTAAAAAGAAAGCGAACATTTCAATTTTTATTTTTTTAACCAAATTAGAAAGTGCAATAACAAAATTATATGTTATTTGAAGATGAGTGATAAAATTCATTTATCATTTTAAATAAATTGATAAATTTAGATATTATCTATTTCGTTATCAATTTGTCAATAATCTCCTAAATTAGTTGTTAGGAATGTATCAAAGTTGATAGGTAAGTTTAAGTTTAATTTCAAGCATCTTTCTCCTATCCTCAATTTATTAGAAGAAAGAAAAAAAGAAAGCTCATATTTAAAATAAGATTGTTATGAATTTCAAATGTTGCATTTCATGGTACAAATATGGTGACAAAAGCCCTCCATCTCCCATATATTTGGAGATGCCAAGCATAAATTCATCGTTGAATAGATGAAGATAGAAAGAGCCACAATAATAATAATAATTCCAATTATTTAAGAACAATGTCATTGTCCCATAGTAAGAACCAAAATAATAATAATAATAATAATTTTGAACAATGTCATTATCAAAGATATTTTATTATCTTTCATATTTTTATCAAATGTTATGTTAATTTCATATGAGATTGACACTATATATACTAATTCGTGTGGATATATGTAATGTATTTTTAAAAGATTATGGTAAATTAAAAGATTATATTTTACTAAAAATTAAGTTTTATATCTTTTTAAAAGTCTTCAATGAGAAGATATCACTACCAATATAAAATTTTTGGTGAATGGATTCAAATTTAAACAAAAGTTGATGGTTAAGCTTGAGTTAGCACATCATATCATATCACTATTTAAAATATTTATAATGATATTTTCATTATATAAATAATAATTTAAACTAAGTTAAGCTAATTTAAATTATTAAAATGTTTACCTAAATCCGATATAATATGCATTGAATTTATTGAGCAAGGCAAACTATTTAATTTATAAACAAATCTATTATAAAATAAAATAAACATATAGCAAGTATTTTGATAAATCAAGTACCATAAACTAAAAAAATTTCAAATCATTATTTTCTTATAACGTTAAAAAGATGGATGTGCTATAGATCACTTGCTTTCTACTCTCCGCCATTTTGGTCGTTTTAATCATCACAAAACTGTCTAAAAGCAAAGTAATTTTATAATAAAAGTATTAAACAATAACGTCATTCATATAGATTACTAATTTTTAATTAATTTTCTTATGGTAGCATCTTTGTATACCATTTTTTTTACAATTTTTTTGCTTTTGTTTTTATTTTTTAGATTTTAACTTTTTTTTATCTTACTATAAGGGTTTAGTTATCGCGTCCCAACCTTTAATCATCTAAAATTTTTATTTTAAAAAAATTATATCGAATCAATTATTTTTATTATAATTAAAAAAAAAATTTTATTTTTTTTTTAAGTTTAACTAATGCTTATAGACGCTGCTTAAACTTTTCCTCACTATAATACTTCATTCCTTTTCAATTATTTCTATGTGAAATCAGCTTTCTTAGTAATCGTTATTTAATATTTCTCAAAAAAAAAAAAAAAGAAGGTTATTTAACATGCATTGATATAATAAAAATTCAATTATTTTACATTTCAAACTATAGGCTTTAGAAACATTTGTATTTATAAATAATTATTATCAATGATTGTTTCGTGTTCATATAAATGTACACTTTTAAACGTTACTTCTTCTTTATTAAATAAATAATATTTTTCGCAAAAAATAAAAAAGGAAAAGTAAATTGCTACCGTTGCCAATTTGCCATGCATCTTTTTTTTTTTTTGCTTCTCTAATTAAGAAATTAAAATTTTGGGGCATATAAAGACCCCTGACTAGGACCGACAATGTTCGGTCCAAAAAAGCCCATTTAACAGATCAGCTCAAAGCTACATTGACAAAATCTGAACGCACAAAATATCCACGTTTACGAATTTAGGTTTAACTCGCATTGATTCGATAAGTGTCCATTAAAATTTTTTGTATTAGAATAAAACAAATATTTTAATTTTATATTATTAAATTTAATATTTTAATTTTTATAATTTTATAATTATAAAAAATAAAAAATAGTTAATTGTGTTAAAAAATTATTTAAATGTTGATAAAATATTTACATATTATATGATGTAAAATTTTAAATTTTATACAAAAATGACTAAAACTTGATCCTAAACTTATTTTTGTATAAAATTTAAAATTTTATATCACATGATACCTTAGTGTTTTGTCAATATTTAAATGATTTTTTTTTAAACTGTCAATTATTTTTACTTATTTGTTATAATTTTAAAAGTATATGAACTATGGTACTGAATTTAATAGTATAGAGATTAAAATATTCGATTTATTATAGTACATGAACTTGTAGTAGACTTTTACCTATCAACTCATGGTAAAGATAAGGAATACACGAAAAATAATTAAAATATGCCATAAAATAAATAAATAAACAAATAAATAATTTAAATTTATGTAATATAAATTATTAAAATATCAAAATTTGTACGAAATATAAAATATCTTAAATACTTTTGCAGCATAACAAATGCATTAATTATCATATTTATTATAGTCTTCCGAACTCAATCCAACTTATAATATTAGATAAATTCTAGACAAATATATTTTTCAATTCGAGCTTATTTGAGTTATTATTTATAAATAATTATTAGGTATACGAATAATTTTTTTAATTTTACAAATAATATTAAAAATTATCATATATTCTTAATGTATATTTAAATAAATAAATAAAATCTATATTAAAATTTTTAAAATTTGATTTAAAAAATTAAAAACTCAAATGCGTATAATAATCTTTATTTATCAATTAAATTTTAAGTTTGGTAGGGGTGTAAAGAAATAGTACCGTGACCCGGGTTGTGTGCAGATTTTTTATTTTTTTTCTGTTTATATATAAGCCTTCCCGAAAACCCTAACCGTCCTATGTTAGGAAACCTTAAGCCAGCAAGAGAGCAGCAGCGGCGGCGGCGGCATTTCTTCCCCCAGGCCTCTAGGCTAAAGACCCATCAAAGAAAATGAAGGTTTTTTTTTTTTTTTTTCTTTTTCCTTTTTTAAATAAGGGAAAGGATATTTCAATCCTTTTCTATATATCTTTTTTGGTTTTGTGTATTCATTTCTTTTGTTTGTTTCAGTTCAATATTGCAAACCCAACCACTGGTTGCCAGAAGAAGCTGGAAATTGACGATGACCAGAAACTGTAATTTTCTTTCTCTTTCTCTCTCTCTTTTTTTTTTTTCTTTTAAATAGTTGCGTTTAAGTTTATTTTGTTGCTTTAAATTTTAATGTTAAAGCCATTTTTTTAATCTTAAACCAATGAAAAGACCCAGATGAAAAGTATTACTTCTTTTTGGTTATATTGTCTTTCTATGTTCAGGAAATTATTTGTTCAGGTTTATTATATTGGGTGAGGTTGAATTGGGTAGAAGCAAATTGAAAAGTAGAATTCTTGCTAATAAAAGAAATGGAATTTGAGGCGTAAAATTGATGCAACAGTGGGAAAAAATTAAAATTTTAATGAATTTTCTCTTTTATCAAGAAGTTTTCGAGTTGCAGATTTAGACTTTGTCAAAGACTAGAAAATTATGAGGAATCTTTCCTCTCTTGTATTGTTTAAACTTAATTGATAGTCCTATGAGGTAGGTGAAATGTTAATGTTTTTTATATTTCCAAAATCTAGCAAAAAAAAAAAAAAAAAGAGCTAATATTATTTAAAATGCAGGAGCATTGAGATTACTGCTTAAGAAAGTAAGTCTTTTTAGAAGAGTTATACATCAAGTTTGGACTTGGAATATGATGGTGGATTAGGCTACTGGATATAGTTGTTCTTATCTTGTTAAGAAAAAAAATCTCGTGCACCTTGTAGTAGTAAATTTTATGCTGATTATTCTGTTAAGTGTTTCTTTTTGGCACCAGTTCTTTTCCAAGATCCCATCCTTGTTTATCCAATGCAAAGGAAATGGAAAAGAAACTCAACTATATTGTACCCTTTACCTCAGTTATTTCTTGCTAAAAGTATGCTTATGCATTTAGTTGCTTCGTGTGACAGTGATCTTATTTCAAGCATTTATGATTTTTTTTTTTAGGCAATGCAAATTGTAATTGTTTCTGAAGGAGAAAAATTAATCACTTTGAACTTTGAAATTGCAGCCGAGCCTTCTTTGACAAGAGGATCTCCCAAGAAGTCAGTGGTGATGCCCTGGGTGAGGTATGTATGCAAGTTGCTTGTAGCTTCTCTTTCATTTTTTCAATTTTATGCTGTTGCATCTGGCCTTCTTAACCACAGTTTGCTATCCCCTGATTATCACATAACAGGAGTTTAAGGGCTATATGTTCAAGATCATGGGAGGCTGTGACAAGCAAGGTTTTCCAATGAAGCAAGGAGTTCTTACTCCTGGCCGTGTTCGTCTTTTGCTTCACAGAGGTGTCTAGACTGCAAATTGTTTCCTTTCATTTATTTTTTGTAGAAACGTTTTTCTTGTATGGATTTTCAGTTGATTGAATGACTGTTTTTCTCTAAAAAGGTACTCCCTGCTTCCGTGGGTATGGTAGGAGAAATGGAGAGCGTAGGAGGAAGTCAGTCCGTGGATGCATTGTTAGTCAAGATCTTTCAGTTCTTAACTTGATTATTGTGAAGAAGGGTGAAAATGATCTTCCTGGATTGACGGACACTGAGAAGCCAAGAATGAGAGGTCCAAAGAGAGCATCAAAAATCAGGAAGTTGTTCAACCTCTCTAAGGAGGATGATGTACGGAAGTATGTTAATACATATCGCCGAACCTTTACGACCAAAGCCGGTGAGTGACAAAATATTTATTTGTGCTTTATTAAGTTACCAGTGGAAGGAATTTTTGTTGGTGATTTACTTTCTACAAAATATGCCCCTATAAGTTAATGAAAGGAGCTGCCCCCAAGTTGAAAATAAAGATCACTTTTTTGGAATGCAGGTAAGAAAGTAAGCAAGGCTCCCAAAATTCAGAGGTTGGTGACTCCTTTGACCTTGCAGAGGAAGCGCGCCAGAATTGCAGAGAAGAAGAAGAGAGTGGCAAAGGCCAAGGCTGATGCTGCCGAATACCAGAAGCTCCTTGCCCAGAGGTTGAAGGAACAGCGTGAGCGCAGGAGTGAGAGCTTAGCCAAGAAGAGGTCCAGGCTCTCTGCTGCTTCTAAGCCATCCATTGCAGCTTAATCGTGCCACAAGTCTTGGTATTTTGGTCGGTTGTGGATGCTGATTCTAAAATCTTATTATAGCTTGAGTTAATTTTGATTTTTCAATTGTCAACAATGTTTTTTGGTTTTGTTTTGTTTTGTTTTTTTTTTTTTTGGGGGGGGGGGGTTGTTATCACATGGACAATATGTTTTAAATTTTTATGACATCATGTTGGGGGTGTTTACCTATTCTTCTGTTTACGTTATTAGTTAGTTATTAGATTAGATTCTGGCATTTAATGTCTTAACATCCAGGCTTGGTATTTTCAGTAATCCCACCAATCATATTATATTGCTTTTGTTCTTTGTTGTTATATCTTAATTTGTTCTTGCCTTCTTTTGGCCCATTGAGCCATAGCTTTATTGGCATCTTAATGACCCTTTTTAACCTACCTGGTTCCTTCCTTTGCCTACCCTGTATGTATATCTAAAGCATTTGGTTGCACAATCAAGTGATCTTGGGTTTAAATTGTGAGCGTTATGAGAATTGGTTATGGGTCATTTTGATAATTAATAATTTTATGGGGAGATGCAAGTACTTTGTGTGGGAACATATGGAAGCAAGTGCAATACATAAGCTTGTATTGTATGTCGTCGGATGAAGGTTGACTCAACACAGCCTTTAAAAGCCTTGGATTCGTTGAATTAGTGTCCGTGGTTGTTGAGCACGCCAAGTATTTTCTATGCTGGTGAGTGGAAAGTGGAAATGAAGAAGGGGGCCCTTAACCGGCAAGGGTTCTTTGATTGCACTTGATATTTTCCATATAAGGCAAAGGTAACCTTATCCACAAAACAAGAGGAAAAACCACACGTAATATTTGCCTAGAAGAACAGAGAGAACCAACCTCTAGAGATTAGCTAGAAAAACTTAAACAGGAGTTGAAAGTGGTGTAAAATTTTGCCTTTAGTGGAACACAGGTTGGATCATAAGTTCATTAACCCTTGTCCTTCAATGTAATCCCCTGTAAAACTTCTCGTGAAGGTGACGGCATGGACCATGGACTATGGACCGACTATATTTGAGTCCTGACTTTCGGAAGGTTGATACATGAAACCATCTTTTTGAATCATATCTTGGTACAGTTTCACAAATGAATCCATCTTTTTTAATACGTCAAAAAAAAAAAAAGAAAAAAAGATGAACTGCATTTGCCTTTTGTGCGGAATAATTCTTTTTAGGTACATTAACAATTTGTTCTTACGATTCTATGGGGCTTTTCGGAAAATAGCAATTCTTCTGGCGGTCAACGGGCGGAAAAAATGGGCCTGACAGCCCCAAGAAAAAGGAAAACTAAAGAAAAGTTTTTGACGTTTGCATGTATAATTTCACTAATTCTGTCAAAGATTCCAACCAGAAGCTAGCATATTAGTTATGAGAAGATTCTATTAATGGCTTCAGATACAATCAAAATTACTTTCTTCAAGCTTCCAGTAATACATCCACTGACGGGCTATTCACCACCCTGCAATTGGTTCTTACCTCACCAGGCCGCCCGGACTGCAACTCACCCATCTTCAACATTCCCTCGACGAAGGCATTGAAAAATTCATTTTGGTCTTGACTATAAAGCTTTACATATTCCCTGGTCCGGGGAAACGTGAAAAGGGTTTGATCCGAATTTAGAAACCCTCTTCCTGCAACCAAGTCCTTGAAATATTGGTTATCAAACAATCTAGGTGTTGCATCAAGACCTCCGGTTACATTCTCATCCCCACCAAGTGGACAAAGCCTGTTAAGCTTTTCTCTGAACCTTGGCTCGATGGCAGGGTCAGGCTTCCCCGAGCCAGACTGGTTATAGAGCCGGAACATGATTGAGAAGCACCTTGCTTCTCCAATGGAGTGTGACCCAGACAGGGCTACAAGATCCTTCACAGATAGGTTGAATTTGCTGAAGAGATCAATGAGAGAACTTGCATTTGCTCTTGGGCTTGGCATTATATTGTCCGAGTCTTCTTGACTGGCTGTTAAGCTGTCTTTTCTTCCTAGCCTCACTACCCAATCGGGTCCACCAGTCTGGATTAAAACAATAAGAATCGCATCATCACTTTTTTTTGGTAAATCTCACAGAAAGGAAACTCTCTTAATTGTAAAGCAAAGCCTTTCAAACCTTTTAACAAAATTAGCTTAAACAAAACACAATTAATGATATCCGCTACTCTCCAAAACCTTAAAAGGATTTACTCTACCTAGAACTAGAATTCGTAATACAATGACTTTGTGAAAATGATATTAAGTGAAATTCGAATCTATACGCAATTCAAGGCTGAGATATAATAGTCAAAGTAATATTTGATATTCAAGGTATATTACTATTGTTTTCATTTTTAACTTTTTGAACATTATGGGAAGAAATGTTTCTTTTTAGAAAGCTTGGATGGTATAAAGAATAAAATAATTTACGCTAATATTTTATGTTTATCAACGGTCCTAGTTGACAAAGTTAGGACAAAAAGCGCCTATTCTGCTGAATTTCCGGCCAAAAAAAAAAAAAAAAAACAGTTTCAACAACTAATCATCTCAATTATGCTACCCTTCTGGGCAAAATGTTTAATATTAGATTGTTTTCGAAGGGGGAAAAAATAGAGCTAAACAAGATAAAGCTAAAATTAGTTACCAAGGCAACGGCATCTCTGGCAGCCATGATTATGATATCTGCACAAGAAACTACTCCTGGACAGGCCTTCTCCAAGGCTTCCTTGATCTCATCGACAACCTCGAAAGATCTTAGCGAATTTATATTGGAAAGAGATAGTTTTTCCCCGAGCATGGTTGGTGTATCATCTAACAGCAAAGAAGCATCACAACCCTGGAAAAGAGAGTGAAAAAAAAAAACAAAACAAAACAAAAAAGAATCATCTACAGGGTAACAAGAAAAGTTAATGGATATGGAAATATATGAGGTGTTTTTGCTTGGTTATAAAAAAGTTTATTACATTGACAAAGCAATCATGGAATTGAAAGCGCATGACCGAGGCAACGCTTCTTGGTTCCTCGATCATGGCTTTCCTCATCACATCTCTGACTATGGATTCCGCTCTTGGACATGTTTGAGAGTAAAAACCTGTCCGGACAGTACCTGCATCAGCGGCAACCATGGTCATTAGTAGTAGGAGAAAGAGCAGTGGTGAAGGAAAGATAGACATCGTTTATGTTTTCGGGGGCTGGTGGGGGCGGGGGGGAGGGGACAATGGTGGATGGGGGTGTCTGAAAATTACAACAACTTAGGCTCTTCGAATGGGTTTTTAAACTTGTTGGATGTTTTGATAGAGCCTATGAGTGGGAATTTTTTTTATTATAAATGAGACTCTGACATACGAAATTAAAGGATAGTTTTGAATATTAAAATTTAAACTTTAAATTCATCAAAAATTGTTATAATATAGTAATTAATTGAATTAACCTATAAGTTTTTTAGGAATGAGATATGATATTATGCTTAGTTGGTTTCTATCATTAATTTTAAATTGTTTAAAAATTAATAATCTAATAAAAAATGATAAAACCAAAATATTTAGGATTATTTATTTAACTATTTTTTGTCTAATAAATAACCATTTTGAATCATATTCATAAAAACAATTATATATAAACTAGAAAATTATACACTCACATTGTAGGTGAAAAAAATAATTATATGAAAAACATACTTTGAAATATAAAACAAAAGCTATTTGTGGGTTATTTCTAAGAAGTGGATAGTTATTTACCAAATAAGTAGCTATTTTTTAAAAATTTTTAAAAAAAATTTAAAAATTTTAAAAATATGTATATTCCTATTATGTAATTTAGCATACATATAATTTTGGATGACTTGAGTTGATTTCACTAGTTAGACATCAACTTAATCAGCAATTTATCAAAAAAAATTATAAAATAAATTAGTATTGATAACAACTTAATTAGTAATTTATAAAAAAAAAATAAATTATAAAATAAATTAGTATATATCAATAGAGTTATATTAGTAATTTTAAATTTTTTGATAAAAAATAAAAAAAAAAAACCATTTTACCTTTTTTTTATTTGAAAATCAATTTGTGGAATTAAATAACTTGTTCTTTCTTTCACCTGTTTTTATTTTTTACTTTTTTTTATCAATCATAAAGTGAACATGTCATAATTTAATTATTACTTATTTGACTTTTTTTTTTCCAATTAAAATTGATGGTACTTGGGTGATGGCACTAAACTCAACAAAAAAAAAAAAATTATAATGTAGAGATAATGGACAAAAGTTAGTAAATGGAAATTCTAATTGCACTTATTTTGTTTATTTTAGTCATTTATTCATTTGTTCAAATTAAAGAAAAAAAAAAAAAAAAACCTTTCATTTGAAATTTATAGATGCAAATCATGATAAGTTGAATCTTCAACAAAGTAATTAAGGTAAAATTTGGGTCCCGTTTGCAAATTGTATTTGACTTTGGAGAGAGAGAGAGAGAGAGAGAGAACTCAATTCTTGGTTGATTTTTGGGTGAAAAAGATGAGATTCCTGTGAATGCATTAGCCTGGGTGTCAACAAGCTGCGGAGCTTTTCAGCCTTTGTTATCAGAAAAGGAGGCAAGGCCAAAGTAACCCGCAAATAGCTTGCGTAAGGGGGATCGGAACATAAGAGGTGCCAATTTTGAGCATAATATAAATATTATATATAATAAGATGGAGGGCTGGCAGGCCCCCCCCCTTAAATTTTTAATGTGTTAAAAATGCTTTATGTAATGATTGAAAATATTGGTAAAATTTAGTTTGGCCCTCCAACATTTTTTCAATTTGGCATTTTGATCCTATTTGTAAATTTGTTTAATATAATAAGTTTAGGAATACTTTTAATGTAGACAACATTCATTATAATAAGCTTAATTTTTTTATTTATTTTTCAATCAATTAAATATATACATTTACATTTATTATTGTGTTTACTATTTTTCATTTTATGTTCATTAAGGAAAAAATCTGAATTATTCATTTAACTTATTTTGCGTTTTTTATATGTATGTAATCTTACAATTTCCTTTTATAATATGGAACAATTTTATACATACTTTAATTAAATAATAGATTTTTTGACATCAAAACTTTATTTCTTATTAATTTTTTTCACATACAAACATAATTTATAATATTTAAAATTTTAAAAATTTATTAGAAGATAATTTATATATTATTAGCAACTTTGATACCGTATATAATATTTAATATTTAATATTTTTTATTCACACAGTAAAAATTTTAGATTTATTTAAAGTCCGGTCTTATTTGAGCCAACGAATAGCTCTATGTATATCTTGACCCCCGGTCAATATTTATGGCTTCACCCCTAAATAAAAATATAACAAACACAATACGAATAAATTAATTTTCTAAACTAGTTAACCAAAACACTAAATACCTTATGTGTAGACCTAATAATTTTAGACATAATTATATGAATATTCGGATATGTATAAAATATTAAATATAAAACAGAGCACGAATATAAATTTTAAATCTATAGAATATAAATTATTAATGTATTAAAATTTATACAAATAAAAATATTTTAAATATAATTCTAATATAATAAATATATAAATAAGAAATTCAAAGTAGATGTTGTGACTGGGGGGGTGGGGGGGAGGAGTGAGGGCGTCCGCATGCACATTGCGTCAACAATAGCGGCGTCCACCATGCCACACCGGGCATCGACAACCTATCCTATATAGTCTTTTAAAAAAAAATAAATAAAAGAAAACAAAATTCATCAATGCACTTTGCTTGGTTTCCAACATTTCATCGATGCTCACTCATTTTTTTTGACGCCATTGTCATTTAATTTTGATAAAATCTTCATTTAATATGTATATCGTTGGCACATTTGTTGAAAAAATCCAAAACGGTTATTTTGCCTTTATATGTATATACTGCATCGGAAATGGTTATGGAATTTAGGCTTATATTTGACAAGCTAAGGCCTATTAATGTTGTGATTGGAATATTATTTGGTTAGAGCTTGATGAACTGAGTATTAAGCAAAACAAGGATTTTAGGGTAAAATTCGATTTCAGTTGAATTATTATTTTAATAATAAATAATTTTTTATAATTTAATTTTAAAATATATTTAAAATATTAAAGAGTTAATAAAAACATTTTAAATTTTAGGATAAAATTCAATTTCACTTGAATTATTATTTTATTAATAAATAATATTTTATAATTTAATTTTAAAATATATGTAAAATATTAAAGCATTAATAAAAAAATTTTAAATTTTAGGGTAAAATTCTATTCGACTTGAGTTATTAATTTTTTAATAAACATTTTTTTATAATTTAATTTTAAAATATATTTAAAATAGATTTAAAATATTAAAGCATTAACAAAGATATTTTAAATGATAAATGAAATCATCCTAAATTAAACGGACAGGCAAAATTGTGAAAGTATTTATTGAGTTTGGCTCGATTTAATGTATAATGACCTTTGTATTTAATTATAATTGTCAAATTTAATTACAAATATGATATTAAATAAAATAAAATTTAACATTAAGATTGCAAAGTAGGTAAAATATTACTTGATTGTTTGATAAGTTTGCCTCTAATCGCAATACCAAACTAGCCACGAGGTAATTTTGCCTACTATAATTATTGATGACGATGTGGTGGGTGAATAATCTAAATTTTTTTTTTTTGGCCATAATTGAAGGACAAAGCTTGGAAATTATACACGGATATTAGACTTTTTTTTTTGAAAGAGACTGCAGCTTGAGAATAAAGAAAAGATTGCATATATTAAAATTAAAATTTTAAATTTACCAAAAGTTAACTAATTATGTAAGCCACTTAACTTAAGCTCTGAATTCGTGAATATTCGACTTTCATAGACTAATTTAAATTACTTCACGATCTTCTATTTATAGTGTTGCTCGTAGAGACTAAAATAAGGGCATTATTATTCAAATTTTGCCTAGCCACCAAGGTCTATATCAGTTAGAGTACATTAGTACTACATATAGAATATTTGATTTTTTAAGTTATATTATATGCTTTTAATTAATGTCTTGATAATTTGTCACTTTTCATGGGGTTTGCTTTGCAATTAATTGCGGGTAATGCTAAATATTGACTTAACTTCCATTTTGCAGGTTCAACAATCAAATAAAATCATGAATTGTTGCCTGTTTTTTAGTTTTTCATCAACAATTAACGTCCTCCGGGATAAAAGGACATTATTTTTACAGTGATATTGATATAAGTGGATTTACTGATATGTTTTAAATATTTTTCATATATATATATATATTTATAACTTATTTTCAAGTTCTTTAATAATATATATATATATATATATCATATGCAAAAGTAAAAATATACCAATATGACATAAATATTTATAACTTAAAATTATAAATATTTAAGAGCTAAAATTTTTAAGCATCATGTAAAGAAATAATATTTAAAAATATAATAAATTATTATTTATTAAGTTCAACAGCTTACTTTAAATAAACGTATTTTATTTTTGACTTATTATAAAAAAGTAAAAAATGATACAACTGTTTCATTTTAAAAAAATCAAATAAATGAAAAATTAAAAAAATCAAAATCTTACACTAACCATGTAATTTTTTAGGCAAATGTTAATGAGCCAAAAATGAAAAAAAAAATTATAATTATTATAATTTTTTTCAGTTTTACGAAAGTGATTGATTAAATATAAAAGATTTTCTTACAATGAAAAGTGAAAAGACATAAGCATCCATTAAGTGAAGTTTTTCATTGTCACTCTAGCGAAAGGTATCAAACAGGATTGTTGTTTGGATTTTTTTTTTTTTTGACATTTGTTGTCATGTTCCATGCAACATAATTTTTAGAGTTTTCCCACTACCATAAGTATTGAATCTGTTAAGTAATTTATTTTATGAACCAAGAATTCAAATTGTTCTTTATATTTTAGCATAAATATTCGAATTCGGTTTAGAATTTAGAACATATTTGTATGTATAATCGCCCCCACATGGACGATTTTATTATACAATTAGAATTTCATATATATGCTCTCAAAACATTAAATATGACGTTATTGTAGTTTAATATGATAAATGATGTTATGATTTATCTTATGTCTTATGACAATAATTTAACTTTCTTTTAGTTATTTTATATAGATAATACCTTAAATAAAAGATTTATTATAAATATTCCATAATAGTTGAATCACATGAGTTTTGCTTTTATGTTAAAGTGAGTTAGATGAGATGATGGATTTTTTTTTCTTTTTTCATTTCTTAATGATTTATATTAGATGATTGATTATTTATCAAATAAAAAGTACGAACAATAATAATAAAGAGTCAAAAGATATTCCAATCTTTTAAAACATATATATATATAATTATTTAATTTAAGATGATTAAGCAATTATATGTTATATATTTTATTGTAATCGTTATATAATCTAACTTCATTTCTTTCATCATAATCTAACTTCATTTCTTTCATCAATTTACATAATATAAATTTCTTTTTTTTCTAGAAAAAAAAATGTGAACAAAAAAAATATTAGGTAAGATAAAATCATTAAAATAAAAGCTTAGAACCAAAATTTTTAATAGTTAATATATATAAGAGAAAGAGAAAACTATATGGAGTTCTTTTTATTTTTTTATGTAAATTATTATTTAATGGTAAAAATTTTTATTTTAAACATATAAAAATAATGACGTATTATTATATTATTTATGTGTGACTAGATGCGACAAATATTAATTTTATTTGAAATTTGAGTTATAACAATTCTTAATAATATATATATATATATATATATATTAAGTGCAATTTGTTGGGTACGTTATCCTTTCCCCTCCCTCAGTGTCCAATCCACTGCTAAGTTTGGGGGAGACAAGCTGAAAGTCCCTGGCTATCCCAGATATCATGCAGGATACGGCTGCCTTTGCTTTTAGTCACAAAATCTATCATTGACTTGAAACCCACCGAAAGTTTTCTTACAAGTTACATTTCAAGGAGGAAAAAGCCAATGAAATTGTGGGGAAATAATAATAAGAGAAATTATCTCAAGCATCACAAAAGGAATTAGTAAAATAATACGTATTTTTTAAAATATTTTAAAAAATTAATTAAAAATAAAATATATGAAAATTTTTAATTAAGTTTTAAAAAAATCAAATCGAAAATCAAACATACGTGACATTTAATTATCAGTTTAATTGATTTAATTGATTTGATTGATTGATTTGAATTAAAAATATTTTTAATGTTAAATAAATAATAAATATAATAAATAATTGATAAGAATATATGTTTTAATTTAGCGGTATGATTTTTAATATAATTATAAAAGATTAAGAGTTCAAAACTAATCACATACAATTTTTCTCTAAAAAAAAATAACAAATGATTTTTTACTAGTTGAATCAGTTTTAAGGACCATTCAAACATTACTATATTCTATATATAGCACCAAACTGATCTGACTTCCAATTTAACCAATCAATTTAATTTTTTTCATCATTATTTTAAATTTAAAAAAAAAATCTCATTGGTAATATCTCAAATACGAAATATTATCTTTGAACAAAATGGAACACACGTTTCAATCACTTAGCTCTCATTGTGGTCATTTGAATATCTACTAAAATGGATAGTGACCAAATCCTAAGTAGTGTGAAATAGGAAAAAACGATAGTGGGGATCAAAATTACATGCCTTTGCCGATCAAATGTGTCACCTTTTTGCTACAATAGAATGTTATCCCTGCAAAAAGAAGCGATTTTTTTTTCTCTTCTTTTTCTATTTTTGTACAAGAAAGATATTGACTATTCCTTGATTATTAAAAAAAAAAAAAAAGAAAAGAAATTATTTTGATTCGAACTTAAACTTATTTATCCCACAAATTATCTTGGTGCCATGGGGCTAAGTAGTGGAAGATGAAAGTTATCTAAATCTTTTTGAAAAGCCTTCCTCAGGATGAGATCAAGATTCAAAGAGTATTTATTAAAGATATAAAATTCATTTAGATTTTATCTTTTAAAGAAAATGCTATCCCTATTTGAAGATTTTTCTAATTTACATGGACTATGTTCAAGAGATGTGAATATTTAATGAGAATTGAGAACCTTATAATCTTATCAAAAGTTATAAGAATTGTCCAAAAAATATTTTTTTTTAGTAGAATAATTTGTATATATATATATATATATATATATATTTCTTTTTCAAGAAAATTTAAAGTGCCATGATTTTACGTCTAACTAGTGTTGGATGAATAATATAAAATCAATTGCATTCTTAACTTACAATTTCTTGTTTTGATTTTCATTTTTGATTTTTTTTATAAAATAAAAAGAAAAATTATAATCATAATCAAATATTAAATTCAAATAAGAAATTATTAAACTAAATCGAATAGAGATATAAACCAACAAATTAACACATAATTAAATAAAGAAATTCCTTATAAAATTAAATTAAACCCACGTACAACGAGACTTCGACATGGGATTTTATCAAGATCTTATTTTTATCTCTAAAACAAGACTTCATTGGTATTTTTCATTTTGATTTGATAGATGCCATTAAACGCCTTATCCCAACATGTTAGATTTTGTCCGATGATCCATATTTCGAAAAAAGAAAGATTTTTATAGTGATTTCGTAACAACTCATTTTGATAATTAATTAGATTTATACTTTTAATGAATATGCAAATGCATCTTAAATGCGATTTAGAATAATTTTATCCTTAGTGTATTTCTTACTACGATTTTTTTTTCTTTTTTTATTTAAAGGAAAAAAAAGAAAAAAAAAAATTCAAACTTGCCCTTTAATTAGGGTATACCTTCATGTTTGTCTTCCGTTTTATACAACTCTAAAAAGAAAAAAAATAAACAAAAAAAAATTCATAACAAAATATGTAATTATGAGTTTTTATTTGATATACTAGTAATTAAAATTTTTAATTTTACAAGTTGTAACAATCTTACTTATTTTTTAATATTTTTCAATATATTTTAAGAAGTATATTTAATTTTATTAATTTTATTTATGAAATTTAAAATCTTCACTAGTAATATATCGAACAATATTTTTTATATTTTTATATATAAATATATGTAAACTTTTACTAACCAGCAACCATCTTTTTAATATAATTGGGAATCGATACTAACGGATGAATTGGATCAAATCAACTGTTAAAATTTATTTTAAACCAAATTATATACATATTGAAACCCTGGCTATACATACACATACGATAGGCCAACCATGTTAACTAGCCATTGTTTTGGTTAATATAAAAATGGGAAAGTTTATTTTATTTTTGTGCGAATGATAAATAAATTTTTATGCCGATATTTATAATTTTAGGGTTTGAGTCTATTCGTCACATAGTTAAACTATTACATTTTAGGGTAAAAAAGTTTATTTTCTCCCCATATGTTGACATTTAATCTCCAGCTTTATGCTATAGCAATATTTTTTAACAGCGTTGCTTCTTTTTATCTTAAGAAAAAAATTATATAAGTACAAATATAAACAAAAAATATAAAAACTTGTGATATGAATAAAAACAATGAGTGAAAATCGATTTTACCCTACAAAATTTGGTCTTTAGCACAGATTTGAACTTATTAAGCTAATTGGGCCGTTACCTATTTTGTCAGTAAGATCATTTCAAAGGAAGATGGGATAAGAATATGATCAACTTTCTCGAAAGTTGGAAGAATCCTAAAATGGTGTCGGCTAGTGGATGTCTTTTTCTTTTTTGTTTCTCTTAATCTTTTTTCAGTGAGACATTCAAAGTGCAGATCATTGATCCATTTGGCATTGTTTAGTACTATGCTTAGTGGTAGAAATGGCAGAGAGCCCCTGTTAGACTATCTTTGTTAAATTTAAAGAGAATTTTTTTAATATGAATCAATTGGTCTTTTAACATGAAATTCTTGCATAATATAAGGTTCATAGAAGAACTGACAATCAGCTTTATTCATTTCAGTAATGGGCATTTGTTTTACTTATTTATTGAATAATAGATTTTTTTTTTTTTTTTTGTAAAATGAAGTCAAAATTTAAGAGAAAAAAGAAATTATAATTATTGAGAAGATAAATAAATCATTTGCGTTAACATTCAACTTAAAAAAATTATTGGGTGTTTTTTTTTAAATATATATAAAGGAACTAAATCTTGGATTAAATCTCTCTATTATTTAATTTATCAGTTCCCTTTTAATACACATTTAATCAAAGTTCATAAATATGGTTACATACATGTGAATGATCTTATGAATGTATAGAAAAACAAGTGACCGAAAAAAAATACGACTCATAAATCCTAAGGGCAATTGTAGAGGGGACAATTTACAGGTGTTGAGATTAAATCTAGCCTGCGAGAACCCAACTCATAAGAAAATGAGTAAATCATTTAGGTGTTAAGTTCAAAATCTAATGGGTGGTTGAGTCATTAGATTTTTCAGGCATGCAGATAAGGAAAAACCAAACTCTGGAGAGGTAAGTAATCTTTTTTCCATGACCATGAATTCGGCAAATCCCGTGGAGAAAACCATGGGGTTCCTATAATGCTTTATTTACTGTCTGGATATTAGTGAGATCTTGAGTTTTGTGGTGTATAAATTAATTGGTTTCCGCTGTCAAAGAATCCTGCCATTATTAAATAGATCTATATACTAATTAATTAATTAATTGCTAATTCTTGTGACAGTCTTAGCTTGGGGAAGGGCAAGTTTTGAGTGTGGAGCTTACAGCAATTTGACTACCAGGAAGGAACCGCGGGAAAGGCTTTCAGCAAGTATGTGGAAGGGTGAGAAGAGAAATTCCGCCATGCAATAAACAAAAAAAACCGTAGTGATCAATCGAGCTAGATGAAAAATTGGACATGATCGGTGAAGAATGGAACATCAACGGAGTAACACAATGATTAAGGGAAGAAAAAAAAAACCCTTTTTTGAGCCTTTAGAGATTCCATTTGTATTATTCTGCAATTCCAAGGTCTAATTATTGTCCCCACAGGTATAATGGAAAATTATATGCTTCATAAAGTAACTGGTTCAAATTATGACCATCGTCAACCTGTACTGATGTAATAGGCAAATGCAATTTTTTAAGGCATTATTCAATGCTTAATCTGTCTTCGCATGTTTCAACTCCACAATGTTTGATTTAACCTCGTTGGTCAGCCTTAAATATTCTCGCTGTTATAGTTGTATCATATATGAATAAATAAAGGTTAAGATGCAAAATTTCAGAGGGAAAAAAGATTTCGAATTTTGGTCATGATTAAAAGAGAATAACACGATGCAATATGAAAAAATTAATACGAATACAACGCCAATAAATGAGCATATTAAATCTATATAATATAAATTATCAATATATTAAATTTATATATAAATATATAATATCTTAAACGCTATAATGAAATGTAAAAATATGTGAAAATAACATAAACATACAAGCTGAATAATTCATACAAAAACAAGGTGCAAGAGATTTACAATGCTAAATCTCTGACCGTGCCTTAAAAAAATTCGGAACTTTCAAAGCAAGAACTGGGAAGTAATAATATGATTAAACCACTCACCATCTGCTTATTCTGAAAGTAATTCGAATTTTCTTCTCTTCGCCACCATATTTCAAAGAATAAGAGTAACTTTAGCAGTATAAATGGATAAAATATATAACTTCAAGAAACAACATTAAAGCAGCCTGCAACTCAGCTTCAAATTTTGGTTTTTCTATTCCCCATCTCAAAACATGCAGTTAATTAGCTGCCCTTGCAAACTAAACTAATGCAAATGTAAAATATACAAACAGATATACCACACCCTTCAAAATTTACTATTATAAATGTAAAAGAAAGAAACTGACGATAGGAGACAGATTTCAATTTCAATCACGACTTACAGCACATGTTGCTCTTTGCTGGAATTTCTTGTGCCGGACCTGGAATGACAATCTTCTTGCCTGCGAGAGCTGCAGGGTTGCCATTCCCCTGATTCTCACCAGCAACTAGGTTCTTCTTGTTCACAATGTTGAAGATCTCAGTAAGCACAGTCAAGAAAGCAGTCTCCACATTAGTCGCTGCAAGAGCGGAGGTCTCCAAGAAAAATAGTCCTTCCTTTTGCGCAAATTCTTTGGCATCCTCCATCGGAACTTCCCGCTGGTTTTCAAGGTCAGTTTTGTTCCCAATCAGAATAATAACAATGTTCTTGTCAGCATGGCCACGCAACTCTTCCAGCCATCGTGGAATGTGATCGAAGGTCTGCCGTTTTGTTATATCATAAACCAGCATTGCCCCAAGAGCACCCCTATAGTATGCACTAGTAACAGCTCTGTATCTGATCAATATAACATAAGAGAAGAAGCAAAATCATCAACTGTTCATTTAACAGAATTTCAAGATTTACTCAGGTAAACAATATTAATCTACGTTGCTTTAACTCTTCATTTTTATTAAAGTACCGTGTCCGATGCATATCCAAACATGGATATATGACCCTTCTAGGACCCACCAAATACGTGCAAAAACTTCAAAAAATTGAACATATCCATGTGGGACACATACTATATCTGATACTCACACCCTAAATCCGAGTTAAATTAGATAATAATCTACCTAGATGGCTAGATCCGTATGTCCAGACAGGAATATGATAAGGCAAAAGAATTCCCATAACCAAATAACTAGTGTCGTAGAATGGACCAGTCAGATTAAACTGTACCAAAGCCAGTTACATACCTTAGAAAAAAATTAATTGTAAAGAGTTGGATTCAACTGCTTTAACCATTACTGACTGATTGAATGATTAAAAGCTAACCAAACCCAGGCAGTAGATCTACCACTTATTTAATATGGTAAATGTGCAAAAAGATTGCGACTAAAACCGCTCAAATTCAATATATATATATATATATAGCAGCCGTGCTTACCAACATGGCATGCTTACTTGACGCAGAACCATTAATATAAATACGCACTACCACAGGCACAAATTTTCAACGTCTAGGCTAAGATTTGTTGCAACTGTGATGAGATCAAGAATATACTAGAATACGGGCCAAGATTTATCGCTAAAGCGATGAGATCAAGAATCTGCTAGAATTCGGTGCTTTGTACCAAAAAATTTCCTCTTAAACAGAGAAAAAGTGACACGAATCAAATCGATCATTAAGATCCAACTGAGTTAGCGATTGCTAAAAGCAATAAATAAAGATCAACAGTGACTATACAATTCATCTATTAAATATCCATCGAATCCGGATTGAAATTGAAAACCTTTTCACCTCGAAACAATCTAGGCAGCTAAACACAAATCATGTTAACAAACTAAACCATGTCTTGTCAATCCACAGTAAATCCAGCAAGCAAAGCATTACTACTAGGATTCTGAAATTCTGATCTTGGTTTTCATTTTCAGACAGCTATTTTTGCAAACTTAAAATTCTGTCTACAAAACTACAGATCTAAGAAAGAATAAGAAAAAAAAAGAAGCAGATTCATAAAAAAAAAGAAGAAAAACCCAGAAAACTTAACCAAAAAAGAAGAACAAAAACAAATCTTTTAACAAGAAAAAGTTAAAGAGCATAGTAGTACTAATAGAAGTTAAAAAAAGAAAGTACCGTTCTTGACCGGCAGTGTCCCAGATCTGAGCCTTGACACTTTTGTGTTCAATCACAAGAGTTCTTGTCTGAAACTCAACTCCAATGGTAGCCTTGGAATCTAAACTAAATTCATTCCTAGAAAACCGAGCAAGAATCTGGGACTTACCCACGGCAGAGTCACCAATCAAAACTACCTTGAAAACATAGTCAATCTTCTGGCTTGGGTCACCATACCCTCCCCCACTAGACATTTTTATCTTGTTTTCACTTCTAGTCTTTGTTTTTCCACTTGATTTGGCTTTGTTTCGATTTGTTTCAACCCCCGAAATATAGCTAAGAGGGACGAAGGACAGTTGGTAAAGTGGAGTTCAGATTTTTTTTGTTTTGTAAATGCTAAGGGAAGTCTTGAATCACCGATGACAATGGAGAATGAAAGAAAATTTGTTAATTAATAATTATGAGGGAAAAAGGAAGGATAGAGTGGATCAGGGTTTAGAGTAAATAAGAAATCGCAATCCAATGACTAACAGACATTTGTTACAAATTATTGTCTTGATAAATCCATTTGGCTATTTACCTTCTAAAAAAAATTTTCACGTTAAATTTTATTTTTATGAAACTCAAAAAAAATATTATAATAATTATAAAAATCTTTTATTTTTTTTACTGCTTTTACTTAGAAATAAGATTTCATTAACGGATGATTATAATTTATACGTAAAGGATATCAAAATAGTATTATGAAAAATCAAAGCTTAAACTGATATTTATAAAAAGAAAAATATTTTATGTATTATTTTTTTCATTTAAAAAAATAATATATTAAATTTTAATTTTTTAAAGTACTAATAAAATAATTTTTATTAAATATATATTAAGTTTATTAAAATAAAATAATTTTTTAAATGAAGTTAATTATTTTTTCATAGACATTGTCAGTTGTCACATGTGCATGTGACTTAATAATACTGTTTATGTAAATATCTCCACTTAACTTTTTGACTTTTGATCAAGAGATGGATAGACAAATCTTTTGAAATGTGGTGTATAAACAAATACAATATTTTGAAAATTGTATATTAATAAATGTAATTTCGTAGTTAATGGATGGAAAATTATTAATAAATGTTTTTAATAAAAAATAAAATTTTTAAAAGCTACGAATAAAAATAATATTTATAATTTATATTTATAATTTATTTATTTATAATTATACTATACATAAAAGTAAGAATGTGAAAAATTTTTGAATTGATTAAAATAATTATTATTGTTTAATTTATTTTTAAATTATCATTATAAATATTATTATTATTAATATTTATCTAATTTATAAATAAGAAATTTAATTTGATTAAAACACTTTTATTAAATGATAATATCCATAATAAGCATTTATTGTTTATTAGATTATTTAATAACCATTGTAATAATATTTTATTATTATATTATAATATTAGGATTATATTTTTTAAAACTTTTATCTAAATATTCAGTCAAAATAAAATAATAATAATTTTATTTATTTAAATTTAACCGTTAATTAATATATATTAGATTATTACTTATAATCTTAGTTTAATTATCATTTAATCAGTAGTATAGTTAAATATCCATGAAAACTAAGACATCTTACTAGAAAATAAATTTTTTAACTGTTATTTTTATAAAACATCAAATATTAAATAATAATTTGTTAACCATTGCTTTTTGTTTTTTTTTTTTTAATACGGTTTCTGTTGTTCTTTTAGAATGATTTTGGTTTTTTTCATTCATTATTATAACTTTTTTGTATTGTTTTTTGTTTTGTAATACAGTGTCTTTTTTTTTAATTTTTAAAATGATATTGATTTTTATTCACTATTATAACATTTTTTTTTATTCTTGAGTAAATTTTAAAATATTGTCAATTTAATAGCTTTAAAAAATTTTATTTCGCAAAACAAGGCTGATGGCTCTCTTCTAAGTTTTTAATACAATTTCCTATTTCTTAGGCCTATTTCTTATTTTTATTATATTTATTTTAGTTTTATCTCTGCAATTTAAATCAATAGATTTATAAAAGAATTAATTGTAAAAATTTTTTGAAATTATTATCAATTAATTGATTATTTACATGAAAAAATATACTATTTAATAAATTAAAAATCTGAACATATAAAATCGCGAGCAATGCATGTAACATTAAAAACTAGTATATATAAAACTATAAATATAAAAAATCTTTTGAATCATTATTATTCACTAAATTTCTAAATTGTCATTTTAATTTTATTATTTATTCAATTTATTTAATTTATAAGTAAGAATTTCAATTTTATTGAAAGACTTTTGTTAAATAAATTTATTTGATAATAAATAAAAAATAATCAAAGTTTACATTAAAAATAATAAGTTTTATAATAATTTAATATACTTTGCACATGGAAAAAAACTTTATATATTAATACAAATTTCGTTAATTAACAGTTTATTAATGTTCTTTATTTATAAAATTATACAACTATAAGTTCGAATAAAATAATGATAATTTATGTGTGACTCATACGACAATGTATACTAGTATATATAAATGCATGGATGTAAAAAATCTTTTGAATAGATAAAAATAGTCATAGGCATTTACAATAATTTTAATTTGCCATCTTAAATTATTTTACTGCTTAATAAAATTTATTTAATTTATAAGTAAGAATTTTAATTTCAATGCAAATCTTTTATTAAATATAATTATTTGATAATAAATAAAAGTTAATTTTTATATTAATTCAAATTCTTAATTTTTCATTAATCTTAAAATACAAATGAATTTACTTGATTAAAAAAAAGGTTAAAATTTATATTGAAATTTATTTTTATAAATTTTAATTTTATATTAAATTAAAATTAATAAATTAATAAATTGAATATTGAACAAACTTTATATATTAATGCATTTATTAATTTTAATTATTTATAAAATATATAGCTTCTTATCTTAAAACAAATAAAAACAAGTATTCACATATGATATACGAAAGAACAAATATTAATATTAATAAAATATTGTTTATTATCAAAGAAAATTTTGCTCGTAACGAGGTGACAAAAAAAAATTAAATTACACTGAAGTATTTTAAATTTTTACCTTAATTATACAAAGATATTAATTTAGAAAAACTTATATTCTGCCCCATTATGTCAACTTGAACAAAAATACCCTTAACCAATGATGAAAAAAATCAGACTATACCGGTTGATTAACCCAGAACCAGTAGTTTAATAGCATATAAAGAATCAAAAAATTTTTAAACCGTTCAGAACTATTAAAAAAATTAAGAACTAAAAATAAAAAAAAACTGAAAGAAAAAATCATTAGAACCAAATTTTCATGTATTTTATTATGTTTGGGCTTTTTCTAACCTAAACCCTTTATTTTTGGCCTTTTATATCAATTTTAACCCATTTTCTTTTAAACCAAATTTTTTTGTACATTGAAAAATCTTGTACTAATCATGTTAAAAATGATGACAATCCTATAATAGATAAAGGAAGATTAGGAAGTGATCAAGTTTATTTTATAATTATTTAATTTATTATTTTTAATTCTATATATGTTTGTTAATTTAGAATACTTTGTGATGAAAAATTAATTTAATTTTGGTGGTGTCTTTGAAAGTTTAGATTTTTAATTTCATTGTTATAATTTATAAACTTATAATGGACTTTTATGTTACCCATATTATTTATTTTTATTTTTTAATTTTTAAAATTTTTTTCTGATTTTTCCTTTTTTCTAATTTTTTTGAATTATTTTTTTTATTTTATTTTTTTTATATTTTGTGAAAGTTAAAACTGAAAATTGAAGGTTTAATTGGTTGAATCTTCGATACAATTTTTTATTCCTTGCCCTTAACCCTAATTCTTTTAACTATTTACATGCCCGACAAGGTGAAGCTGTTTTTCTAAGAAATCTAATCTGGCTAATATGTGTAATTCACGTGTATTTCTACTTGCTAAATGAGCTATCCTGGAAAGGCAGCAAACAAACCATTGTTGTTTCTTCTACCTTGGAAATAGAATTCATATCTTGTTACGAAGCCACATCACAGGCAATTTGGTTGAAAAATTTTATCACAGGACTTTAGATTGTTGACTCTATCTTAAAGCCACTAAAGATATATTGTGATAATGAAGTAGTATAGTATTATTCTCTAAAGAATAATAAAAATGGAAATAGGAACAAGCATATGGATATAAAGTATCCTATTGTCAAAAATCACATTAAAGAGTCTAGAGTTATTATTGAGCATATTAATATTGATATGATGGTTGTAGATCTTTTGACTAATGGTTTGCTAGCTACGTTATATAAGGATAATGTAGAATGCACGGAGTTAACCAAATTTTATAATGTAAAATTTCAATTTATTTCTTGACATTTGTTGTACCTACTATTTAAAAATCTTAAAAAAAAATATTTTAGTTTGTACGCATAAAGTTTTAATTGTATTTTGTCCTTAGGATATTAAAGTTTGGACCCTATATGAAATTATATTCATAAACTATCTCATTAGAAATTATCTAATCCTTTGGTGCATGGAAGGAATGTTCATATTAAAGCAAGATCGCCATCACTCTTGGTTAGAAATTTTTCATTGATTCAGGAATAGATTTGTGACTACGCCATAAAAGATTTAATATAGTAACATGTTAGCCAAGTGGGATAATGTAAGAAAATCTAATATGGCTAAGCCACATGTATTATGGAGATTCATGAATTATGGATTATGAAGATCCATGAATAATGGCATTCTAGTGTTATAAATTATGGACATTCATTTATCATGAACATTCATGTATTATAGACATGCATGTATAGTTAACTTGATGGAAGGAAATCATTAAAAATGGTATTCTAAAAGTTCGAAAAATTCGATTGGACTGTGGCTCAAAAATTTTTAGATTCTTTGCCCATGTCGATTTTTCAGCCTACTCATATAACCCATATTTACTATTTATAATTAATAAAAATAAAAAAATCTTTATATTAATACTTAGATATTTTAATTAAATTAAATAATTTTTCAATCATTAAATATCAATTTAAGTCTAATCAAGCTGAATTGTCCAAAAAACTAATTAAGACCCAACCTAAATTAAAAATTAAAAAATACTTTATATTAATATTTAAATATTTTAATTAAATTAAATAATATTTTTAATTATTAAATATCAATTTAGATCTAATCAAATTAAATTATCAAAAAAAATTATTCCAAACTCAATCTAAAAGGCCAACTTGAAGTATGGGTAGTTTAACCAAATTTTGGTCGACGAAATTTTTTTTTTTCATAAAACAAGAAAAAGAAAATCAAACTGGCCCATGCAGATCTCAAGTCTGTGACCTTTGTGTTATTTGCACGATGCTCTAACCAACTAAGGTAATAAACCAATTTGTTTGGATTAAGTATATTTAAATTAATAACAATTATTTCATTTGCGTCACAGTTAACCCACATTTATTGGGAACTTGAATCACTTGGCTCAAAAGAACTTCTAACCCAAAACTCAGTTGGTGAATGGATGAGATCGCGAAAATGCAATTTTAATGAAGCTAGAATTTGACAACCATTTTATGCAAGGAAAATATTTTTTTGAACAATATATTAAAGTGAAAAAAATGTATGTTTATTTTTTATTTTATTAATTAAGATGATGTCACTTGCTCATAGCAGTAAATTCAATCATACATTTTATAATAATAATAATAATAATAATAATAATAATAATAGTAATATAGATGAGTAAAGAACCTAATATAGGCATATATTAAAACGAGAAGTAGGTTTGGCATATGGATTTTTACTTCATAGGGTTTTACATGGAGTAGGCATATATTCACATATTTGATTTCTTTTTTATATTAAAAAATTATCAATTTGTACTGTATTAAAAAATAAATTCGATCAGTAAAATTACTTAAAAATTTAAAACAATATATTAACAATTATATAAATGTAGGGATAATAATTTTTTATATAAAAAACTACTATTAAATTTTTTTAACATAATTTTTATTCAGTTTTTTATAATCTATTTATTCATCTAACTATTATAATGGGAGTGTTAACTCATATATTATATTTAGTATCCTGAACTTATATTTTTCAAACTCACTGATGTCATGAATATTAAATGCAAATTTATTTTGGATTAAAGAGTAAATTTACCATTATACTATAAGTGGATATTGAAATTTGTCACTTTACTTTTATTTTGATTGATATTTGTTATTGTAATTTTAAGATTAAGGCAAGTTTGTCATTATATTATTATTTAATTCAATTTTACCCCTTAAAAATTTAATCTTTGATTGAATTTTATCACTAAAATTTAATTTTGAAAGATATGAAATAAAATTAATTTATAAAAATTAAAAACTTAACATAGAATTTTTATTTTATAAAGCTAAAACATTTTTAGCATCTTTTATTAATTTAATTTATTAAACCAGATTATTAAAATAAAATATTTGAAAAAAAAATATTTTTATTAAATTGGATCTTAGAATCATACAAAATCAAAGTTAGGTAACAAAATTCAATTAAAAATAAAAATATAGTAACAAAATTTAATCAAACAAAAATAGAATGACAAAATTCAATATTTAGTTAATCTATAGTGATAAATTTATACTTAATCCAAAAATATAATGACAAATATCAATCAAAATATCAATACCCACTTATAGTATAGTAGCAAATTGGACCATTAACTTATTTATTTTTATTGCAAACTGTTTTTTTTTAACATAATGCCATTAATGTGAAGTTGTCTAACATTATAGTTTATTTTTCTCTTTATTTGCTTTATATAATTGAATTACAAACAATAGATATAAACATTAAATATTTTTATTTTGAATAACTTAATTAAAATAAGTATAATATAAAAAGTTATAATATTAATTTTAATGTATATTTGTAAATATTAATTATTTTTATTAAATTAATGTTAATAAAAAAGTACAACAAATACAAATACTAATTTATTAATTAATCATTTAAAAATAAAAATATAAACCAAATTTTCATATAAAATTAACATTATAGAAAAAAGAAAATTTTATAAAATATAATCATATTAATTTAAATCTTTTAAAATTCAATTTATCTTTGATTTTGTTTTGATATTCTACAAACCATTGGATTTAAGTGAAATAGTTTATGAACAATTATTAGGTATATTGAAAGTGAAGACGGCTTGTTCTTAGCTTATATTTAAAAAAATAAAAAATAAAAATAAAATAAATGAGATACGTGATAATTCTTTAATCCTAATTATAGAGTTAAAAACCTTTATTATCGATATATTTAATAATAATCCATAATTTTTTGTATCAATTCAATCTTTTCGTATTCTATGTTTTGCAAATAAATTTTTGAAAGTAAATAAGAACAAGAAATTTACCTTTTAGCCTTCTATAACTATCAAACATTTAGCGATTAGAAAATTCTTCATTTCCCAAAATCAACTCATTGTTTTCAATTATGACCATAATATTAATCTTAATTTTTTTATGTTTTATATTTTTTTTTGTTAAAGTAATGTATTTAATTCAATATTTTTATGTTTTTGTTACATTAATTAAAAGTTATGTTAAAAAAATGTGATGTGAAGTGCAATATTGCATGTATCTTATAAAATTTTATAAAATACGATGAAAGTTATCTTCTATTACTTGCTACATGTAACAAGCAATTATAATTTTTTATAATTATCACATATATTGTTTTTATTTTGTAATCCTATTCAAGATATTACAAGACTATAAATTTTGATACATTATGAACATAGCACAAGAAATGATTAAAACACGACATAATATAAAAATAACATAAACACGATATGAATAGATAAATAAAGTATCAATATTTGCATAAAACTAATTCTTAACGTGTCACGACACTAACAGGATGACACGTGACATATAATTAGAGCTATTTGAATAGGAATTAATTAGACTTGATAATTTTAAGCACAACATAATTATACAACACAAATAAAATATAAAAAATAATTAAAATAACATAATAAAAAAATGACATGTATGCTCAAATATATCAAAATCTATATAAAATAAATAATTAATATTTTAAAATTTATATAAATACTTAAAAAATCAATTAGAGATAACTTTAATATAGTTTTATAAGCAACTACATTTTGAAAAACAATTCACGTTTTACTAGCAACTTAATTTAATTAAAAATAATGTATAAAGTCAATAAAAGTTAGGAGGGTAGGCTTTGGGCATTGGAAACAAGTTCTTGGAGATTGAACTAGAAGACTTTATTCTCAGGATTTCTCTGGTATAGACATGGTAATCCATATTGTGTTTGGTGTATTTTTTATTTTTTTATAAAATATGATTAATTGAAAAATAAGTATAATATAATTAAATAAATATGTTTAATCTTAAAATACAAATATAATATAATTTTAACAAGTGTTACATATAATAATATATTATTAACACGTTTAAAATTGATCAGTTTAAATTAAATACAGTACTAATAAATCGGCAAGACGGTAGTCTGGATATTGTCTCAGCGTCAAAGTAACGGATGGTGATAAGAGGTAAACCAAACCAAAAGAATCTTCGTACTAACAGCGGGGTCTGTAAAAAGACGAATTCTAAAAGAAAACATCAAGATTGTTCATGCACTACTCTAAACCTGATGGTGGCTCATCTCACCCAATTTTTCGGCAATCAAATATTTCAACGAGGTGAAGTTCCACAATAGAAATTCCAGCTTTAAGTCTCAACTAACTTATACATATTCCTTGCAGAAACTACAAATTCCCCACCCTTTCTTCACTTTAATCAATCGTCTTGAAGTTGAAGATTAAAAATTGCAGTGACAGAGCATCTTTGATAGAGGGAAAACGAGATGAATTATCTACTTCATTAATTCATGCAAAAAGTACTGGATTAACATTCTGCAATTTCACAAATCCTATTACAAGGTTGTTCCCCCACCATCAGACATAAGAGATGCAGCAGCTGCAGCAGCCGTAGGGACAACACCGGTCGAAACACCAGGCTTCGACAAATGCAGCAGCCTGTCAAATAAAACACCACAAGCTTATGTGAGTCGCATATAATACAACCAAAGTTAACAGTCTAGAATCTGTCAGCTTGATCACCAATTTATAATGCTAACTCAGTTTCTTCAATCAGGAACCACAAAATACTAGATCCTATGTGCTAGAAGGTGAATAGTTAATTATATCCATATTATAAGAAGAAATATTTCATCTACTATAAGCGTTAAAAACATATTTTTCCTAAATGCCTAAATTGGAATGATGCTTCATAGTCATGATTATCCGATCATCAAGAACTCAAGAGAAAACTAGTGTGTAGGTTTATAAGCACAGACTAGAGATTTGCTTAGGCTGACAAGTTCTGCAATAACCATGCATCTTAAAAAGCCAGATAAAAATTCTTACGGTGCAAGATATTCGCAGAAGGAAGTCACAGCAGCAACCACTTCAGTATAACTTTCGGACGTGGCAGGGGCAGTCACTTCTACCAGCTGTATACCAGGTGTCACCGGCACAGCCTCGTCTGTTGCATGCAATTTTAGCATCTTATTAACTGATGAAACTGTTACGGTTATCTGAGCACCCCTGTGGAAATGAAAGGTGAATCCCACTCTCAGCAGCTCGTGATCCAGCTTGTACCCGAGCGCATAAAAAAATCGAAGCACGTTCTTGCTTGCTTTGCTTTCTACCATACTCCTAACCAGAACAGAAATTTGCTCTGCCCCAGCACCTCTCATTGCACCCCCAACATGTTTAACAGTCCTACAAACAATATTGAAGGCTTTAATAAACATCCAAAATAACAATAAAATACCCAAAATGAACACAATTAGAAACTCTACTTTACCAAGTTGGTTCAGACTGCTCAAGATCACACAATAATCTGACCTCTGAAGCAACAACTCCTGTAAAATTCTTATCGTTAGCAACCTAAAAACTTGATCAATCAGTTTATTACTGTTCTTATATTACAAATAAACCTAGTTAGGGAAAAAAGAACAAAAAAGCAAGAAGTCATGAATCAGTACATGATTAAGCAAGAAACTCATTTAGAATATTAAACCCAACAGGAAAAAAATGCTTCTATTACCCGATACTTCATAGATTTGCAAGCATAATTTAAAGCTTGTGCAGAGCGAGAATGTGAAGACTTACCGAGATTTGGACCACTTTTAAGGCAAATTTCATGGACCCGTAAGCGTTCTTTATGAACCCCACAAAGACCCTGAAGTAGAATTTCGAGTGCCTCAACATACTGCAAATCTCCAAAAAAAAAAAAACCTTAACGCAATCCCCAAAGTTGGTAAATTTCTATGAAAATAAACAAGAGGAAAAAGTATTACTGTTGGGGTGAAAATTTACCTGTGTCTCTATAATTCCTTGAACAACGCACTCCATTTTTACAACTTTTGTATTCAAATCGTATTAATTTTAAAGCTGAAATGCAACTGGTAATTGGAAAAGCTCACTGCAAAACCCTTTCTCAGCTTTCTGGTTTTGAGTTCAATTTTCTGGATTGTGCCGTCTCCCGACTCCCAAAACTACAAATGGGCTAAAATTTCCAAAGATTTTCGATTTTTCTTGGGTTGTGTGGCCCAACCTAAGCCCATTATATGACTGCCCATTTTTGCATTTTTTTTTTTTTACAAACAGAATGTTAGTAATTTAATCCCAAAATTAAGATTTTAACAAATCAATAAGAAGAAAAAACAATTAAATCAAATCATATTCGAGTGATTGTTTTTAAAATCTCAGAATGTAGAAAGTGTTTTTGGATATAAAACAAATAAATTTTGAATAAAATCTCAATCAAAAGTTGTTAAAACAACAAAATGTGTGCTTTTATTATTATTATTATTATTATTATTATTATGCAGCAATTATGTTTAAAAGTAAGTTGTATTTAATCATTAATTATATTTATCAAGTCGAATTTCCTATTTATAATTTTTAGTAAAAAGAAAAAAATATCATTAAATCAAATAGCGAAAACAAGTTTCGATGGGTATAAAGCACGAAAAAATTATATCTGCTAGTTACGTTTTTAGATTTCATAAGTAGAGTTAACAAAATGATACTATTGCTTTAGAATATATTTTTTTTAAAAAAAAATGGAGCATGAGATAATTTTTAATTTTGTTTGCGAAATTAATACAAAATTAAAAAATTTTATTGTGTATAAAATACAAACTCATTATGGATAGATGAATTATGTTCTTTTAATGCCTATATTTTGAAGAGAGAAGAATATAGACATAGTAATTCGTGTAATTTATTGTGTCATAATTGTGTTTAAAATATTTTATATTTATAACAATTTTATTACATTAATAATTCATATTATATTAGAATTTAGAAATATATCTATGTTGTATCATGTTTTTATTATTTTATATATTTATTATATTTGTATTTAATATTACGAGATCTACGAAAAATGTTGCAATAAGAGAGAAAACTTGACAAGAAATAAAGTATTTGAGATCAAATGCCAAAAGCTTTTCTACTTGGTGGAGGCATGCAGTTTTGGAAGGCAGCTGTTTATGGAAATCCCACAGCCAACACAAAATTTGTAAACTAAACTTTCAAAGTTCAATCCCAATCAACCCCTCGAATTTCAATACCTAACATGTAATTTGCTCTTAACATATTTAATCAGATGACATAAGAGTTTTAGTTAATTTTTTTGATAATTGAAGTTGCTAGAGTTTTAATCTTGATCTAAAGTACATAAACATGACTTGACTTCAACTGATCATAAAAATATGTAAGAACAATTGTCCACAAAACCCATTTGCAAATAGACTTACAAGAATTTTCATTCCTAGTTATAATTTCGTGTTTTGGACCATTCGTAACTTGAAGATAGTGCTGCACTCCGCGAGAGGGAATAGATATATCAACGTAGTCAATATCATATTAATACACGTATTATTATTATTTTTGTATTGATATGTAATAATATCAATTTATTTTAATGCAATATTTCAAGTTTATCAATATTTTTAATTTTTTTCATATATATATTCACACTAATTTTTGATATTACATGCGTTGTATATAATTACGCGTTCAATTTTTTAATTTATTAAATGATGTATTTTTTCTTCCTATGAATAATGAAATTAATCGATAATAATTTAAAGCATAACTTAATTTCAAAAACATATATGATGAATTCTTTTTCTTTTTAAAATCTTTTAGATTTACAATAAGTGAAAATCTCCCTAAACGAAATGAAAAAAATATATAACAACAATTAGAAATATGAAATTTTATTAAAAAAAGAACAATTTACTAAAGAGCCAAAAACTTTTATTGTGAAATAAAACGTTTAAAATTATTGAATTTATAATATTCTAAAATCTGTTTGAGAATGAGATAAAAATTGTTATGATAGTCAACAAAAAAAAAATCAAAACCAATCAAAAAAAATAAGAAATAAGAAATTGTATTAAAAAATAGTTAATAAAGTATTACTCAATATTTCATATTTTGTAAAAATAACAGTTCAAGTATTTATCTTATAATATTGGTATTTAACTATATCAATAATTAAATGATAATTACTCTAAGACTATAAGTACTAATCTAAGATATATATATATATATAAATTAAATAATGATTAAATTTAAACAAATGAAACTAACATTATCTTATTTTAATTGAATATCTAGATAAAATTTTAAAAAGTATAATTTTAATCTTATAATATATAATATAGAAATAAAATATTATTCTAATGGTCATTAAACAATATAATAAGCAATAATTGATATTATCATTTAATAAAGTATTTTACTCAAATTTCTTACTTATAAATTAAATAAATGTTATTAATAATAAAATATTTATAATGGTAATTTAAAAAGAAAGTAAAAAATAATAATTATTTTTATCAATTTAAAAGATTCTTTATATTCATGCTTTTATATTTCCTAATATTTTTATCACATATGTTATACGTGAATACTTGTTGTTTGATTTATTTTAAAATTATTTAGTTGTATGTTTTATAAATAATGAAAATTAATAGGTGCATCATCATATGGATTTTGTTCAATGTTTAAATATATAAATTTATTACTTTTTAAGTTAATATAACGTTTGATTTATGAAAACAAAGAAATCAAATTTTAACATTTTATTTTTATCAAATAAATTCATTTATACGTTAAAACTCTCAAAATAAATTGATTTAATATAAAATTTAACATTTTCTTATTTATCATCAAATAAATATATTTAATTAAAGATTTTTACTTAAATTATAATGCTTACTTATAAATTAGATATATATTATTAATGATAAAAAAATATTTATAATGGCAACTTAAAAATATAGCTAATATTTATGACTATTTTTGTCATTTTTAAAGATTATCTATATTCCTGCTTTTATATATTATAAATATAGATTATAGATATATAAAGTCTGTTACTAAGTTGTGTAATAAAAAATATTATATACATATGCAAATATTTATTCATTATATATATATATATATGTTTATATGCAAATATAATTCTTAAAATTATAAATATTTAATATTCAAAAAATTTAAACATCAAATAATTAAAATAAATAAAAAATTTTAGTGAATTATTATTAATTAGGTTCAATAGTTCTAATTTGATTAACATGTTTTCATTTTTAAATGAAATTATGACAACTTAAAAAAATTATCATGACAAAAAATAAAAAATTGATTAAAAACGAAACAAAAGAAAATATTTTTAAATTAAAAAAATACATATCTATTGATATAAACTTATATATATTAATGTTATCGATATAAATCAATATAATTAATATATCGATACAAAAATCGAAACGACCGCACTTAAAAAATAGTTGATAAAAGTTAGAAGCACTTCTTAAGTTCTGCGTAACCCGACATTTTTCCATTATAATTTCAGCCTCATTATTACTATTGCTTCTGTTGAATCCAAAAATTCCAACTCCGCAACTGACCAATTTTCAAATCGTATGTAGCCTGAAAATCTCGATGCATGAACCATAACGCAAGGGTGGAAAACAGGAAAGAAAAGATGTAAATATATTTGTGGAAAGATCAGATTATCTAATCGGTTTAATAGGTTTGGTTCAAATCAAATAAAAATTTTAAAATTAAGTTCGATATATCTTAACTCGAATTTCTTTAAATAATATTAACAATAATTTTTATGTAAATTATTATCAACAATAAAAAGGGCTTTGCAAAATTAAAAGGCCAAAAATTTTTTATGTAAATTTGATATGATTGACTTCATGTACAGTTCTATATTTAATTAATAATATAAAATTCAACTAGTAACTTTTTCTCTTTTAAATTCATTATATATATATATATTATTACTTAAAACTTAATTTAAGTCTTTTTATTTTGCATTTTAACTGTGGGGTATCTACATGTAATCGGTAAATAACAAGTTGTCAATAACTAAACATAAAGGAAATTATATTTCTGATTCAATGATAAGTATATAGATACCCTTATTCAAAGAGCTTACTACGAATATCTTTTTTCGAATCAAAATAATAATAAAAAAAGCCATATTATAAGTTTTAGGGACCACTGTAATTAAGGTGTGAATCAATAGGGGACCAAAAGAGCAGAGCCAGAGAGTCATAAGAAAAGAAATCCCCGAATGCAATAAGGAAATTAAAAAAAAAAAATTCGAATTTATTTCAGTTAATTTATAAAATAATTTTAAAATAATATTCAAACATCAATCATTTACTATTTTTCTGCTATCCTGAAGTATGATTTTTTTAATAATAAAATAAAAAAGGGGTCTACCCAACAGGCGAACACAAGGGAACAACAAAACTGATATAACAAAGTTGTTGGCAATGATATCTCTGCTTTAGGTTAGCGGCGTATATATTTGTACGGACAACCTCCATTTTCGACGTTTTTTGGATTATACATGAACTGCTTTGGTGTTTCTTTAATAATAATGCTTATGATCTCATTACTCCTTTGAATTTTTTTTTTCTGTTTCGTTTTGATGGATGGGTGATGATGGACTGATGCCCCTTCAGAAAATGCCAAGAAGATAACGGAAAAACGCCAAGAAAATCAACAGTTTCTTACACATTTACAAAAACTAAGGGGATTGTTGCAACTTCTCTGTACATGACTATAAGATTTCTAATATATACATTTAAAGGTGAAAATCTGCAAAGAATCCCAGGAACCCACCAAACCTTTGATATTAAACAATTTCTTTTTAGATACTAACATAGACAAGGGAAAAAAATGGTTTGCATTTTAAAATAATTCAAAAGCTACTTAAACTAATTAATGAGCAGTAATTTCAAACGTATATATAAAAGGATTTGATCATTTTAAGGGTTGTAAAAATGATCACCACAGCGGCATTTCCAGCCAAGAGGCTTGTAGTTGGAGTATTGGTTAGCTGATGTGTCCAAAAACTGCCTGGAATTACCGATTGCTTCGATTAAACCTGGTTGAAATCCGTCGTGGCTCGGTAATGTGGGTACTTGGACTGCCATGCAGGGGTGGCATCCGTTGCATTTGTTATGGCAGCTTGGAGGACTCGATCCCAACCTGGTTTTCTCCTCCAAAGAGAAACCCTGTTGAAAACCCAATATCACCATTATTGGAGACACACACATACACACATATATATATTATGGGAAAGAAAAAGAGCTGGGCTTGTATGCTAACCCGATGAGGGAAGCTTGGAGGCTGCAACTGCCGAAGGGAAGAAGCTGGAGAAAGAAGAATGAAGCAAAGGGAAATAAACAAGGTAGAGATGTAAAGGAGGGGAGAAATAAGTGAAGTCATGATAATTATCATGAAAGGATTTTATGCAACCATGGAGACAGTACCGGTAATATGAGAGTATTGGCTCCCAAAACTAGCTTTGACCAGAAACCAAGAAAGAAACTAAAAACATGGAAATATCAATTGAAATCTAACTGCAAGTACATATGAAACTAACTTAATCCTGTTTGCAAACGCAAGGGAAAGAGCCAAAAAACCAAAGCAAGAAAGATAAACACTGGACTGGTTTTAACATATTGGCTATGCCTATGAGAAGGGTTAATAAATTGGGGATAACGTGGTGGCAGATGAGTGAAAGGAACAATACAAGATAAGCAAACAAATTGGTAGAATCCACATGGGGACCCCGACAGGGCTATTTTTATTGATTGGGGTGGGGTGTTGAGGAAGGGCGTGGCTAACTGTTGTAGCTCGTTAAGAAAGCGAAAGTATCCTTGTGTCTCTGAGTTTTTGGGTGAAAATTGAAAGATGGGGGGACTCGGGAGGCAGTGATATTATTTCAGCATTTATTAACTGCAGACTTCACTCAATTTCGATTCCAAAGCGGGCTTCAAAATTTTAGATTGTGGTGGGGGTTTGACCGTGACTTGTTGAATCTTCCATTTTCACAATGTCTAATGTTAATGAAATTTAATCAAATAAAGAAAATCAAGCAGTTCTCAAAATTCATAATGAATGCAGATTTTAATATATATATATATATTTTGTCTTTAGGACGAATAAATGCTCTGAAAGTCCCTTCGGACAAAGACGTTAAAGCAAAACATAGTAGTGCCATAAGCATCTGTGCTTTTTTTTTTTTTTTTTTATAAACGAGATTTTAGTTTGGAAATAGGATAGAGTTCCAATGCTGCATCAAAAGTTTAAATTTTAAATTTATTAAATATTATCTTTTAAAGATAATTGTACCAAGAATTAAGTTTGGTTTTGCACGCTTTGTCTTTGATAAATATGGTACCAAAGTTTATATCAGAGAAAGACATACTGGGCTTGTCTCTCTTGTCCTTGAAGATTAGGTGCTTGACAGTTGCATTCAAGAGCAGGATTCAAGAACCTGCAAGGAAAGTAACAAAAACACTCGCACACAAAAGAATATAAAATTATGTGAAATTTCGAGTAGTTTTACATAGTAATCCTTGTTTCTTATGTACTTAATAGTTCATAGTTTTAATAAATACTGCTCAATCTATTCCTCTATACCATTGACATTACTTGGCATAGACAGACTAGTGCCTGAGCTGCTTAGCACCATAGACAACCTGGCCATTTCCTCTTTGTTAGCTTAACCTGGAACTGGAATCAAATTTTTCAAAAACGAACTTTCAATCCAGCTACTCAGCTACTAGACAAATTCCCATGAAAAGAGAATGCTAATCTTGTTAACCAAGTAAAAGAAACAGATATTCCATTCAGGAGGATTCAGAGTACACAAACGAATCAGCTAGTTTCGTGACCAGATACGTGCCACAGCAATGCGTCAAACTCAGAAAAAAAGTGGGAGCTAGCGGGCTGGCTGGCTGGGCTGAGTTTCCAAGTACTCTGTTCCTGGCGGGGGCTCCTGTGAGTTTTTTTCTTTCAGCAGTTTCCTATCTCTATATATGTTTCCCGATTTGTCGCTGTGATTTTTTCATTTTAATCAGATGCCGACATTACTCAATCTGCTGCATATCCTAAAAGAATCCCAACAAAACTCTCCTTCTTACTTGTTTTCTATGCAGAGATAAACTAAAGAGAAGAAAAGAAAGATCTTGGCAGTTAGGCACTTGTCAGAGAAAGGTTAAAAGCTTCTTTCCAGCTTATCATCAGAAAACTGTGGACAAAAATACAAATAAAAGAAAATTATACTGTAAATTTAACCTTTTTAAATTGTTTTCTTGTCACTGGTTAATTTACATGCCATTATCTATCACAACAACATTCCCATGCACATCAAGCTCTAGATTTTGTTAGGCCATACACAAGTAGTGTAAAATAAGTTTAGGGGTTCATGTTTAGGTTTAAATTTCTTAATTTTTTAAGTGCTAACAACTATAATAATAATAATAATAATAAAGAGTTTGCTTTTGACGCTGAAATAAAACTTTAATTATCCCAAATTATTATTGATGTTGTTGTTGTTGTTTTGAGGACGAGAAGGAAAAGCTGATGATTAATAATGTGCAACTGCTGCTTGCTTGCTGCGCTATCTGCAGCGGCAGAAGACTAGTCATACGGAGGAGGTTACGTATGAGAATCGCATGGTACAAAGTGGCTCCACATGTAAATTTGTAATCAAATGAATCAGATACACTCAACGATGTTCATTTCCCCGAATGCCGAGCCAATCTCTCTCCCCACCCCCCTCCTTTTTTTTTTTTTTTTTTTACTTTCGGACCTAGGCACGCCGGTGTCTTACTCACGATACGTTTGATTCTAAGAATTAAAGAATTATAAAAATAAAAAATAAAAAATTAATATAGATATTTAATGAGATTCGATAATATATTTACGTCTTTAAAAGTAATGATCGTTGTTTTATTTATTACTTAATTTAAGATTATATTAACCATATATTTATATTAACTCTACTCAATATAATTTTATAAAATTGCTCATGTACTGTACCGTAACGGCTCCGCACCCCCAACTTATCTATCCATGGACCCTATAAAAGACAGATGCCGTCGCTCCGTTCTAGCATCAGCCCACTTACCTTTGTATATAAAATTATATGAGCTATATACACAACACAGGAGATATACATTTTTATTTTAATTTATTAAAATTTATAATTTTATTCATAATAAGATATTTTCAAAATGAGATTGACGTTAGAATATTATATATCAATTAAATTCTAGTATATAGTCTATGAGCAATTTTTTATTTTTCTTTAAAGAGAATGACATTTTTTTTTATTTTACACGTTAAAAAACATTTATTGTTCTCTAAATTAGTTTTAATATCAAATATCATGATCTTCATTAAGTTATAAAGTGTTATCATTTTAAATCCATTGAACCTCACGATAAATTATACATATATATATATATATATATATATATTAAAAAACTTTGAAATTTCCCTCTTCCTTAGGTTTCCAAAGAGAAAAGGGAAAAAAATTGTTAGAATAAGTTTTAATTAGTCTGTGTTTCCTAGTCAATTGTTTGTTAAAATTTTCCACATATATTAAATATAAGAAAACTACATCTTTACGTATTTTATTTTGTTTTTTATTTAATTTATAGTCTTTAATGATCAAATAGAACTTGATACCTTTTTAATTAAAACTGTATACATCATATTTAAAGAACTAACATTACTTAATTAGATTGTTTGTTAGACAATTTATTATACCAACTTGAATAGTCAAAAAAAATATTATCTTTAGGTAGTGTTTGAAATTATTTTTAATATAATCATATTAATTTAATCATTGAACTTATCTTATTACTAGAGTAATCTTATCACATGTGATTCATAATCATTCTATTTAATTAATAATTATTTATTTTTGGAAATTAAAGTTAATTGTGTTTCCTCAGTGCCATTAAAAATCAAATATTATTTTATTTAAAAGGATCAAAATAACAACGTATATTATAATAATTACACAAGTTAATGATTTCAACGGTATTTGAAAATAATAATTTGTAAAATATTAGTAAATCTTTTATTTACTTTATAATTAGGTATAAATAAATTATAAAATTAATAAATAAATATTTATTGATAAATAAAACTAATATTAATAGAATAAATTATATAAAAAAATTTGAAATATTGTATCTATTAAAATCATAATTAAAGAAAACAAAAAGATTCGTTATAAATATATATAACATTTATAAAAAAAAAAAAGGTTAAAAGAAATCATTATATTTACTTTTTGAATTTAGTAAAATGAATATTAGTTTAAAATATAAAAATTCATAATGTAAAATAATTATAATATAAGCAAAAGTAACTTTTTAATTCACATATTAAGTGAGTAATATTGACTAATAATTGATATTATATATCACTTTATTTTAGTGATAAAAGTTTTGTACCTTTTTAGATGGGAATTAGATAACCCTCCAAGTTGGTAATCTTATCACTTTGGGTGATCCAACATCATTAACATATTAAATTACTGAGGTTTTTTCAAATATAGTAATCTATTAAGCATGTACAAATCGCCCTGTATAACTTAGTATATTGAAAACTAGTGCTGCTGAACCTTCAAAGAAAATTATATATATGAAAAGTCAAAAATATTAAACTTCTTTACTTGTTAATAAGGGTACGTGAAAGTATCAATGTATCTCACTTTTCCATTAGTCATACATTAGTTCTAATTTCTGATTCTCCGCTTTCCATTGTGGATCTCCGCTTTGTTTAGAGTATATATATATATATATATATATATATATATATATATATATATATAAAACTCTCTGCTCTTTGGTGTTAATTCAAGTACCAAATTTGTAACAATTTGTTAGTTCAAATACCATATATTTTCAAAGTTTAGGTATCAACTTGAACATTTAATTAATGTTATAATCATTTTTTTTCATTAACTCATACTATAATTCACGCTTATATATATATATACACACACACACACGCACACACTCACACTGAAGCTTATTTTTTTGGTAATGGAAAGCCGAAAGGCAAGTTTTTTGAAGAAGTTGCCTCTTACACATGGACATTTCTGTTTAAAAGTAAAAGTACTAAACCGAGTAAACATTCGAGTAAACATTTCTTTATCAAATGATGATTTCATTCACGCGTTTAGCATAAGATAATATTATCAAATGGCCATGTAATTAATTAATATTTGTCAATGATAGGCAACATATTAGAATTGGTCTAATATCTTTGATCATAAATTCTGTGTTTTTTATCCAAAAAAATGCCAACTTGAATATAAAAAAAAAAAAAAAAAGAATGACATATACTAAAATTCAAATTTTAAATATGTTAGATATTACCTTTTAATTTCGGGTTAAATACTACCCTACGTTGAACCTTCAACTGAGGTTCCCTATTTAAAGATAAGAACTTCTTAGTTTTGAATAAGGGTAAAAAGAATTTAAAAATATCCATTAGTCATACATACTAATCTCTTTTTGTCTATATAAACAAGCTCATGTTACATATATGTAAAACTAAGAGCTCAAAGAAATATATCAACTATGAGCAGGTTATCAGTTTCAGACAATTGCCTTCTGGCTCTACCAGTAGCAGCATCAAAACTGGTTACTTGGAAGGAGGATCATCCAACGGGGGATCGGAACAAAATTCATGAATTGAAGGAGAATCACAGTTGCAAGGCAAACATTAGCTGGTTAACCATATTTTATTGCTTTAATCGTCTCTACTCTTATATGTGATCCGGCAATCCATATCTATTCTATCATATTAAGATATTTTTACGTGTCATAATTACTTTTAAAATTTTTTATATTTTATATAAATAATAATATATTAATAATATATTTTATATAAATTTTGATATATTTTCATATTCATATCGTTTTCTTTTTTTGTATTATACCATGCTTTAATATTTTTCTTCACCGGATAAGTATTTTCACTCAATCATTATCAAATTGACCGCAATCATTTTCAGTCTGCCTTCTACTTCTAATAGACCACGAACTAAATCAAAATCATTCTCAACAAATTGCAAAGTCGACTTGTAGGCTGTAAACTCATGGGTTATTTTTAGTGTTCATCCGTTTTGTTGCTTTCCATCATAGTAGCTGCCATCTTTTTTTTTTTTTTTTTTTAGGATTCTTATTTTAATAAATAAACAAATAAATTTCAGTTTTATAGTTGAGGGAAATCTTTTAAATAAATTTTTTAACTAAACCCATTAACGTGTATGGGATATTTTATTTTCTAAAAAACTTAGTTTAGCAATTGTCTTACACTTCAAGAGTTTAAAGCAAGGATAAAAAACCGAATTCAAAGTTAAACCAATAATATATCTAAAATAAAGGTCTAATCAAATAAATTAATTGATTTAATCAAAAATAAAAATTAAATAAATAATTTTAAAGATAATATAATATATAATTAATAAAATTATGTATTTAATATAATAATATAATCTTTAATATTAAAATAAAATGATTAAAGGCAATCATTATTTATAAAAAAAATTAAATTTATAAAATTTAAAAATTATTTTTTATTAATTTTATTTGACTTTTAATAATAAAACTGATTTTTGTCAGTTCAATTAATTACCGATTTTATAAATCACATCAAACCAAATACGCTTTAGGATTTTGATTGAACAAGTCCGACAGATGATCTAATCTGATTGTTTTCACCGTAATTTTTGTAAAGGCCACTTAAAATCTCTACCCAAAAATAACACACAGAAAAGATGGAGCCCAAATCACCCTAATCTAGTTATATAGGACACGTACTGAATTCGTCTGCACAACCTGTGAAGAATAACTCATATATTCTTTAGCAAATTTTGTATCCCTCGTTCTTTTTTTTTTTTTTCCTTTTATTTTTGGATGACTTAGCCATCTGCTAATGAAAGCTCCAAAATTTTTTTTTTCTATTTTTCAAATAAATTATGTTATTTTTATTTTGATGAAAGTATAGCAGGTGATTTCGTCGACGCAATATAAGAATTAATTATATATCTTTAATTATCATTGATTAAAAATATGATCTCACTTTAAGAATACGAATACGAACACTTCGTATAAATCTTTTAGTTTATTTTATTTTCTTAATAAAATTATCTTACGATAGTGTACATGTAATTTATATAGACTAAACTATGGACCTATACTAGCATACTAACTAGAGTTGTTTTCTACCAATAAAAAATCTGTATTCTAATTAATTAATGAAATAGAGTTTTACTCTTATTATTAGAATAATTAATCTAAATTAAATTTACTAGATAATATCATCTCAATATTAATTAAAATATTTATTTTAATTCATTTAATTATCATGTAAATTATATAAAATTTAATACACAATACATAATTAAAATCATCAAATTTTGTCGTATTCTTAAAATTCGTCATTGTAATATTTTTGCACACTTACTAAAAATCTAAGAAAAGTATCATTGACACTAGTAGTTAGCCATGAAACTTTTGCTTTCATTTCATATATATGTATTAATCCATGTTTTGAATGTGGGTAAGCTAGATATTGAGGGGCAGTCTGGGTGGCCATGCCACCGCCAGCATAGGCTCCAATCAAA
>JBBYHK010000005.1:4637065-4658623 GCA_038382065.1 Adansonia grandidieri
TTCTTCTTAATGGGTTTCTTAGCTGCTTTAGTTTACATTCCATTTATTTGAATTTAGGTTTTTAACTCAAAAGAAAAAACCATTGCTTTCAAATTTCCAGCTTTCTTCCACCATTTCAGCAAAGCTCAAGTCAAAGCCAAGCTATTGTTTTCTGTGTTTCTCTTTCTTGGCTTTTTTTTTTTTTTTTCCAAGTTCTTTGAAAAAAGGAAAAAATTCAGCTTCAATTGCTCTTATTTTCTATAATGGGATTTTATGTTTAAGTTCAATAATGTGTATTTGTTTGAGATTTTTATCTTTATGTTTAAAAAAATAGATTTGATTGTTGTGATAGGTTTTTATTTTTTATATTTTAACGTTATATGATCTAAAAAAATTAATATTTAAATAAAAAATTTATATATAAAATAACTTTTCATTCGATTTTAAATATATAATTTAATAAATAAATTTAATCGAATTAAATTTGAATAATTCATTTTAATCTCTAATCTAACTTAAACTAACGAAACGATGTTTGATTGAATTCAAGCCGAATTTTGAGCTTCGAATCGAGTTCTAACTTCTCACTTTTGGACTCGACTCGGCTCGACAACCGAAAAAAAAATTCCAAAGAAAGAAAATGGACATGAAAGCAGTGGATTTTTCACTCAGAAACAACCCGTCTATTTGCTTTTTCCAAAATCAAAACCTCCATCCGAACTTAGATTTCTCACTGTTAGATGCTCCCTCCCTCTCTCCAGTGACGGTGCCGCCATTGGTAACCTCTTTTTTTTTTTTTTTTTTTTTAATTCTGTTCATTCTAAAGTTTATCCATATTTTTTTTTCCTTTATAGTTTGAAATGATGTGGAAACATCTTTGGCGGTTTGGTTTTAGGGTCGTCAGAGATGCCATGGAAGGTAGCGGATGCTAGGCTGGTTCTTGAAGATGGTTCTATTTGGAGTGTTAAATCTTTTGGTGCCTCTGGAACCCAAGTCAGTGAAGTGGTTTTCAACACTTCTTTAACTAGGTAAGATATGATTTAGTATTTTTGAATTTTAGTTTCTCTTCGGAATTTAAACTAATAACGAAAGTTTTATTTCTTGTTTGATGGGTAACCTGGGGGTTTTGAACCATGAAATGCTGAAATAAGGTGAGATATATATTTAGAGTTTTAGTATAATTTTTTATTTTGAAACTGTGTTCAATAGGATCATATAGTGCTTGCATAATAATGGAATCATTGAAGTTACGTTCTTTCTTCTTCTTCTTATAATTCATTATTGTCTTTAATTTGGACCGACCCTCGAAAGATCGTTTGACAGTTATCATTTCTTTTGTAGTGTAATTGTAGACTCTCTTATCTGTTATGTATCTTTGTTTCGTCTCCCTACTGTAGAGTAAAATATGTGAACTTTGGAAATTGAAGTTTATTAGCCGTATGCATAGTCTAATCCATATCCAAAATGTAATTTTTGCAGGTATCAGGAGATTTTAACAGACCCCAGTTGGGCTGGTCAGTTTGTTCTGATGACCAATCCGCATATTGGCAATATTGCAGTGAATTTCGGTAAGTGAATTTTACCTTTCGGATCATTGCAATTCTGACTTGCCGAAAACCGTATATGATCTGATGTTGATGCCTACCCTATCAGATGATGATGAATCAAAACAGTGCTTTCTTGCTGGTTTGGAGATCAGAAGTCTAGGTATTAAGTAAATTTTCTCCTCATTTTACTTATATATGCAGTTTACAGCTTTGACACAAAAGGTTTGATTATTTGTTTATCAAACTTTATTATATGTTTTGCAGTACTCAAATTGGAGATGTTGAAAACCTTGTTGATTATTTAACAGAAAGAAATAGTATAGGGATTTGTAAGTTTTATATATGGCACTGAATATCTATTAGTAGACTGTGTAACGTTAGATGACATACTGATAACTAATATGTTAATTCTTTGGGCATATCTTCTGACCTCCTTTTATCTTGATGCCTTCCTATAATGGCAGATGACGTTGCATATGAGCGATAACTTGCAGCTTGAGGCAATATGGAAGTCTTCTTGGGGTTTTGAGCACAGAACAATCTAAAAGTGATGAAGAACTCTTTGGAAATGTCATCGTAGGTAAGAATAGGTGTATCATATTTGAAAGTTATTAGAACTTGTAAAAGGATGGGATTAGCTGTAGCCCTATTATTTGTCTTTATTTTGCAGGTATTGATTTAATAAGCGGCGTTACCTGCAATGCCCCTTATGAGTGGGTTGACAAAACAAAATCAGAATAGGACTTCAACACCAAGGGCACTGTTGTTCCGTCCTTGTGGCCAGCAGCTGAAACCCGTAAGATGAACCCAGATGGAATTCTTTTCAACAATGGTCCAGGAGATCCATCTGCTGTTTCATATGCTGTTGATATAGTCAAGGAAGTTCTGGGAAAAGTTCCTGTTTTTGGAATTTGCATGGGCCATCAGTTACTTGGGCAGGCCTTGAGTGGTAAAACCTTTAAGATGAAATTTGGTCACCATGGAGGGAATCATCCTGTTCGCAACATTTGTAATGGTCATGTTGAGATTAGTGCTCAGGTGTGTTTAAATAGCCAAAAGTGTTTCCATTGAATAATTAGTTTACTTAAACATCCCTTTGTATGCATGTATAGTGTTATTAGCATGGTTTAAATTTTTACTTTGGAATGAACCAACCTTACTCCACTTGACCCCCACCCTCTACGAAAACACACACACAAGAAATGAAAAAAAAAAAAAAAGAAGTTTTGATAGAATTGCTGAATATTGCAGATCTTATTGATATATTTATTGACAATGTTTTGGATCGTAGTATTTATAAGTTTGGATGTAATTCTGCTAGGTTATTCATCTCAGGTGTGTTTATAGTTGCAGTAATCTCTCGGTTTCTGTACTCAGCTTTGAATATATGATCTGGCAGAATCACATTTATGCAGTTGATCCTGCATCACTCCCTGGGGGTGTACAAGTGACTCATATTAATCTTAAGGGCGGAACCTGTGCTGCTCTAGTGTATCCTGCTTTGAATATTATGTCTCTTTAGTACCATCCTGAAGCATCCCTTGGACCTCATGACTCATGACTATGGTGAGAAATTATTTCCTAAACCTAATTTTTACAAATTGATTTTAGTATTTCACTACTTTTCAACAAAGATTGCAGATTGCCGTGTTTGTAAATGAAGTTTCTTTTGCTAGGTCTAAGTGGTTTCTTGCTACAGCTTTTGGAGAATTCATAGAGCTTATGAAGTCAACAAAACAAGCTGCTTGAAGGAATCTGTAATATCCGATGCCATTTTCGGGAACTTTCTGGTCTTTATTTATACCCTGGGTTAGACTCACGCGATAAGGAGAATGCATATTTCAAATTATATGCGTTGGCATCATTCATTCAGACAGTTCATTCAGAAGGATTCTGGAGGCAATCCGAAGATAAACAGGCTGTAGCTGCTAGTGCCCAGAAATATGCATGTTCCTGTCAGTAACTCAAAATCCTCCATTGAAACCTTAATTATTCATTATATATGTGTATGTGTGTGTGTGTAAAATATAGCCCATTTGACAAAATAAAAAAAGCCCTTCAGGGTTATAATCAGTTCATCCGATTTTGTCATTTTCATCATCATCTATAAGTTGTTTCCTGTTCATGATTCCTGTCTTATATATATATGAGCAAATATAATAATTATTATCATACTGAACATTTTCCTTTAGTATTTGTGGGCCACCCTTTAAGCAACGTCATAAAAGCGATAATCAAAACAAATTAATAAATTCTAATTGACAAAAGCAGCTAACTATTTATGATACGGTATCTAAAGTAAAATTAGTATTTATTTCACATAAACAATCATTAAGCAGAGAAAAGTCGTAACAATTTTAGGTCCGTGTCACCATTTAATCAATCGCCTAACTAATGTATTCATTAAGCATTGTTCAGCTAAATTTATTAATTCATAATAAATATGGATAGAAAATAAATGTTACTGAAATAAAATACCACATATAACAAAATTTAGAAGTTATAAATTATCAATATTTACAGGTAGAAATACAATTAGATTCATAAATTGATCATAAAAATCTATAACATTTGTGTGGCAATTTTCTTAGAGGAAGAATATAATTAATCTTTTAGGTACAATGAAAGTCGGAGAATGAATTGAAGTTGCTGAGTTAAGGAAGAATGTACCTAATTTCGAACACGACTGAGGAGAAACTATTATACAGGCTGTTCCTATCATGTGAGTTATAAATCCGACAAAAAATGTGGGTGAGTGGCCTCCTCCCCATTTTATAAGTTCAAAATGGTGATGGGATGTCTTATCTGCCATATTTCATGAAAGGATTAGCACTTGATGTACCCAGAGTTCAGAAAAGAAATGTATAATTACTTCAGCAAAGCAGATGGAATAACCAATGAAGGATGCTGCTAGAGATGTGTCACTCAAAACTGATGAACCCTCTCTATAGATCGAACCATGTTCACTCAGTATTAAACATGCTAATCTTCCGAAAATCCTGAGCATCAATGTGGAGCTGCTTCATCATCTAACAGGTTCCAAAAAGAAACTGAACACTGAGCCATCCTGAGAAGAATAATTGCAATGAGATGTCTGAAATACAAGGGCAACGAGCAAAAGTTTCAGACAGATTAGAAAAAGTGAAGAAATTTCGATGGGTAGGTTTGAACTAGTGATATCACTTCTGTTTTCTCACTTTATACTTGCAAACATTAAAAAGTTGTTCCTATAGTAGGAAGATTGTGGTTCTCTAATGTGTCTCTAAAAGAATGAACATAATTATAGTTTTCCAGATATGTCTCCTATGAAGGTGCTTAATTTTGAAGAACCAATCTTAAAAATAATTTACTTAATTAACTCCATGTTTGGCTCTTGACCAGATAAGAAAGAAATGAAAAGAAAATTGTAAATTTTCGCACTCTTGGGTCAAATATCAGTAGAGAAGAAAATGAGAATATGATAATCCCCCAAAACATAGACTCAAATATGCACATGCTTCTTTTCACAAGTTTATTTGTGTTATGAAGACATTACAGGATGAACATAAATGTCAGGCAAGATAGAATTGATGGCAGGGGAAAGTAGTAACATCCTGAATGCACTCCTTTATGTTTCCTGGACCTATTCATTCAAGCCCTTATCTGCCCCTGAACCATAACAGTAAAACACAAACTAATGGTGCTCTAAATCCTATCTAAAGAATTCAAGAGGAAGCAGTGTTGTCAACATTGACAATTATTCTTGATTATAAAAGACATGGCATGCCAAGTAAGATGCCATCATCTTTCTTCTCTTGATGTTCTTATTCCTCTTCATGCTGCTTTTCTTTGTTGTGTGCTGGATATATATTTTTTTAAAAGGGCTAGTAAATCCATAAATCCTACGACTCATAAGGGGAGAAGAAGTACCAAAACTAACGTGATAGTGCAAAACATATCTTAATTTGATTAGAGAACTTCTGGCATTGTATAAAGTGGTGCTAAAATTCTCAAATATAGAGTGTGCTATAGATTTACCAACAGGACACCCGAAACAGAATTATACCGAAGAATGATATCTAGCACCCAAACAATTTGACAAAGTGGCACATTTCTATCCAATCTGGAGTAAGTGTAAGCCCATTGATTGCTCCTGTTGACATATATGAGACCGACAGAGCAAATCTACTGTTGATACTATTTTTCTTCTCTTCTTTAACATCCCAAATAATATCACTAGACTACCGAAAATGTTACACAAAAAGCTTTAACCCACCAATTTCATTACAAATAATAAAAAATTAACAGTACATCACCAGAATGATTAGATAAACTTCGTCCTCTTTGGAAACCAAAGGTAACGTACTGAATTATTTAACAAACATTTCCCTTTTTGTCCAAGTGGATATGTCCTTGGCAGCAAGTTCATCATTAGATTAATAATTCATCAGTGGCTGAGTCTTTGGCAAGAGGTACTTTGATTGTTGTATGGGTTGCTAGAAAGGCCCGAAGATTTTAATATTCATTCGGATTATTGGGACTCAAAATTAATCTTTATGTTATATTAGTTGAGTCCTATTCGTAAGTCTAATGTTTTAAGAATCCTAGCCCACTAAGTGGGACAAGTTAGTAATTGTTTATTATTCCTATTAATACGGCCAAACCTGGTAGAGTTGATCTTAACAAAGATTCAAGTTCTTAAGAATTCTTGGAGAATTTGTGATGGTGATTGAGTTTTCCTCCCTTCTTTTTCTCTTTTGCTACATGCTTCTACGGCGATTGTTCACAGACTTGCTCAAGTCTAATCATACTGCTACCAGAAAATTTCAGCATTCCCCTTACTTTTAAGCCCTCTTTTGAGATCAGATATAAAATGAATTAGTCCTTTTAGTCTGAAACCTAACATTAATTCACCATAAAACCCTAAACTTATATAAAGGCATTTCAAGGTTTAGTCGCCGTATACCCTAAGTGGACTGACAGCCCCCAATATCTCCTACATCATAGTTACATTTAGAATTCAAAGAAGATTAAAATGTTGAACAATGGACTAAAACAGCAATTTTAGAAATGCATTTAATACTTCAAAATGCTGTTTTCAAGGATGTCGAACTAATGCAAAAATTTTTTTATTATAATTTGATGAATATATTCAGAAAGCAATAAAATTAAAAATAAGAAAATGATTTTAACTTGCAGAGTTTCCTCCTAAAATACCTTGCATTTCTTGTAATCTTATCACCAAGCTGTGTGCTGTTTTCATCTAGCAAATTAATGTCTGTAACCTGAACAATCATGTCACTATTAAGGTGAAAAGCATCATAAAAAGATCAAAAGCATAAAGGGATCCAGTGTCTTTAGAGCCAATTGCAAAAACAGAATACAAGTAAAATTTACCTGAACTTGCAAGGAATTCATCTATATTCCTCAATTATCAGCGTGCTATTGAATACAAAACCTCAGGATAGAGTAAGGCTTGGGCTGTTTCACATCCTCCAGCTACATAGTAATCGTAATAGAATTTCAGCATATCGAATCATTCCATGTGCACAAGGACTAATAAGCCATTATAAGTGCATATTTTGAACAATCAAATGTTTAGACAACAATTAAATAAGATAAAAAAGAAAAAATGACTTATTCCTTGCATTAGCCAATTTAAACACCGTACAAACGTCAAATATTACTTTTTACATCATCATATAATTCCCAACAGATAAACAGAGAAACCTAAGTGAAGATCACATATAAAAAAATCATGCAAAGAAGATTACGACAAGTTCATACCAATTGCTAATATATCATCTGCATTGTATCGATGGTCAAGTCTTGAAAAACCAAAAAACTTCTCGCGTTCTGAGGGAGCTTTCCTTGGCCTGCTACATATTAATGGGACATTTTCAAAGTATAGATAATATAAAAGGCCTCTTATGAGTATTGCTACTCTGCAAGACAAAATACAATAAAAAGCACCCAGTGGCATTCTACAATTCAATGTACCTCGAAACATTTAGGTGCACGAATGTTTTAGATAAATCAACCACTTGAGTCACAGAGGTCCTTACTTCTCACAACTCTCTTGGCTTTCAAGATACCGTGGTGCAAAGTGGACATGGTACATGCATCTGGTTGTATGCCCCTACTTGACATTTCGTTAACAAGGGTTACAGCCTTCTCTACATATCCTCTTTTACAATAACCAGATATAAGAGCTGTATATGTCACATTATCAGGTTCTAATCCTGTCTCAATCATTTCATCAAAGATCCTAGTTGCATCCTGAAGATTGTTTGTCCTACAGTACTGATCAATCAAAACAGTATAGCAAACAACATCGGGTTTTACTCCCATGCACTTCATTTCACTCCAAAAAGTTGAAGCATCCATTATTGTCTTCTCTTTGATTTCTGTAGAATCAGAACTAGAAAGAGACTTCAAATTTATTTTTTTATGGCCATTAAGCAAGACTGTATATATGATAACATCAGGTTTAATTCCTCTCCCCTTCATATTATTGAAAAGATCCAAGGCTTCCTGAAAAAGTTTCACCCTGCAGTAGCCACTTATCATTATTGTGTAGATAATTAGATCGGGTGTTAGCCCTTTCTCAACCATAATATCAAACAACAGCCGGGCCTTTTTCAAATTTCCTGCCTGACAGAATGCACCAATGAGTTTACTGTACATTAACTTTGTAGGTTCAGCATTCAAAGAGAGCATTACCTTAAGTAACATAAGAGCTTTGTCACTATCACCATCCTCACAAAGACAACTAAGAAGTTTTGAGCAAGCAGCCTTCCTCACTAGAAATCCCTGCTTAGACAGCTTAAGAAATAATTCAAATGCTTCTTTTGTGAGTCTTGCTTCAATATAACCATCGATTAAGGCAACATAATTTTCGAAACACTTTTCTGGCAAACTATCTAAGAAAGCTTCAGCTTCCTTTACCTTACCACCTATACATAGACCTTTAATGATCATGTTGTGTATGACAGTATTACACTTCAAACCTTGGGCCTCTATATAATTCAAAAGATTGACGGCCTCTCGTGCAAGGCCATTTCTAGCTAAGCCCCCAGCAAGGACACTGTAAGAAACAATATCAGGCTTGTGACCATTCTCCTTCATCTTCTTGAACAAGTTCAATGCATCTTCAACTTTACCTTGAAGACAATATCCATTGATTAAAGTGTTATAGTTAATAACATTAAGGGAAATCTGTTTACCCTTCATCTCATCAAGCAATTCTACAGCTTCTTCCACTTTACCTGCCTTGCACAGAGCATCAGCCACTACATTATGACAAGCCTCATCAAGAAATATCCCAATGTCTCTAAACTCCTTAAATTGATTTACAGCTTCAAAATCCAGGCCCATCTGACAAAGGCTTTGAAGAATTAAGGTCACAATCACACAGTTTGTTTTAATACCCTTTGACACCATTTCATCGTGAACGGCCAAAGCTTTTATTATATTCCCACATTTGCAGTATCCTTTTATCAAGGCACCATAAAGAAACACATCAAGAACAAAACCATGATTTTCTGCCGCAAATAAAACATCTTCAGCTTCTTTCAATTTCATCTCATTACAGAAGCCCTTAATCACAACATAATAAGCAAAGACATCAAGAGGAATCTTTGCCTCCCTCCACGCTTTAAGCACTTCATAGCCCAAATCTGTTCTACCATGCATACAAAGCCCTTCAATATAAGTTGTGTAAGCAAAGGCAGTCGGTCTAACTTCTGCTTCATCCATCTCTTGAAAAATGCCAACAGCTTCCTCCAAACTGCCCTTTCTGCAAAGTGCCTTAATTAGAATGCCATAAGTATAGTCATTTGGCTTCAATCCAAGTCTCTTCAGCTGTTGATAAATAGCTACAGCCATATCAACTTTCCCGCAATGAATCAAACGATTCATAAGAAAATTACACGCGAATATATGAGGAACAAATCCACGCCTTCTAGTTTGAAACAAGATATCAATAACTTCATCGAACATTTCAACACTAACATATGCCTTCACCAATGCATTGGACAATTGAACCAAAAGGTTTAAGTATTCTCCCTCATGGCCCTCGGCAATAGCTTCAACCAAATCCATAATTCCAAAACCTAAACACTTCTCTTTCCTAATGATTTCCAACAACATCGAATCCAATTTCCTTTCCAAACCACAGTGACACAATATTCTTATGATAGACGCATATGTACAAACATCATGAGAAAAGCCTTCTTCTTTCAATCGGTTAAAAAATGACAAGGCCTTATCAGGTTGTTTTCTTAAATTGTTCAAAGTTTGAACAACTTCAACTCTATGTAATTCAAGGAACTGCTCACTGTAATGATTCATATTTGGGGTAGTTATGATTTCTTGCTCATCGGATGAACTGGATGTCAATTGGGCAAGAGCATAGTGCATCTGCTGGGAAACAAAAATAATTACGACATTATTTCTTACTTTTTGCTTCTCTACTTAAAAAAAAAAAATCTTTTAGATAAAATATATAAGAACTACAATTAAAAAGGTAACTTTTTTTAGAGATCAAAGTGCATGATTTTACTTTCAAATAAAACAATTATATTAGAGTTGGTCACATATTTTAGTTATTTATCCATTTTTAATCAATTATGGTTTTGGTTCTCATTGTTTTACTTTTACTTTATAGCAAAATGCAAGTAACAAAATCAACAACTAAGCCGAGCCTGGCCATCAGCCATGAGCCCTGGTGGTAGAATGCCGGACTCTTAGTTCTAATGAAAAATGTTGAATTCCTTGCAGACCAAAAAAAAAAACACTGAGCCGAGCCTAAATTTTTTTTCAATGGCCCTTATAACGTGAAGAAAATGAAATTATAAACAGAAAACGTAGATAGAAATCAAGAACATAATACTTCTTTTGTAGCAATAGGAGAGTGAATTGAAAAGTTCCAAAGGGCAAGTCGTGTCTTCCGCAAGGACTGTCCCAACATCTAAAAAACAAACAAAAAGCATCAATACCCAACAATTAAAATGTTGAAATATTGCCCATAAAAATAAAGAAAAGTAGATGTACCAGAAGGAGAAGAGCTCGGTTGCAGCAGTGGAATTTTAAGTGAGGAAATTTGTTTAAAAGATAAAATTTTGGATACCTTGAATAGAATCGGCTACAAGATGAAGAACATCGATAGGTTTCTGGGTTCGAAAAAGTGCGGGAGTTTGTAAAGGTTGGCTCATAAGGCACACAGGCAGGCTGGTAGCTTTCAGGGGAAAATTGGGGAAAAAAAAAAAAGAAAAAGAAAAGAAAAGAAAAACTGCTGTGTTAAGGAGGATGACGTTCCCAGGGTTTTCTAAGGGTTTTACAAGAATAAAGACCGTCAACGACAAAGGACTGGGTTATCCCTAAAATGGTTTTTAGAAATTGGGTTTCGACTTAAATTGTTATTATTATTATTATTATTATTATTATTATTATCATTAGTCTCACCCTGAAAATTTTTAATTTATTAATAAAATTTATATATTTTCTATTTTGAAATTTTATTTAAATATTAACTTAAGACTTATTTTATTGGTTTTTAAAATTATTTTTAATATGGCAACAAAATATAATGTTAATGGATGATCTAAGATGGGTTTGGGCTTAATTTTTGTAAATGTCAATCCAATAAACCCAATCAATGAACAATTTTACTTTTATATGAATCCAAGTATTGATAAAATATATTTGATAATTTTCAACATAATCTAGAAGTATGACAAAAATATAGTTTGTTTTTTTTTTCTTTTTTGGTCATCAAAATACATGTTTAATAAATATAAAAATTATATAACAAACACGGGTGATATATTTAGGTATGATTAATACAACAGCTTTAATGCATGTATGATATTAAAATTTAAAATATTGATATCTTCATTATTTATATTGTTTTTATATTTACATATTTAACACAAAAAATTAAAAATACGACATACATACAAATTACAAAATCTAAATTAAAGACTTTCTATATGACAATTAGATCTCTTAGAAGTTCTAATCCGGAAAAATTAAAATTCAATCTCAGCAATAATAATTCTTTTATAGAGTTTATAAAGATAACATCTATATTTGCCTTTTCATCATCAAACAAAAATTGTTCATTTTATACACTTTTGTATAACATTAGCATCCTTTTTATATAAAAATTTCATACCGTCAGATACACATATTTTATATTAGATTTTATGCCCATGAAATACTTTTTTTATGTTCAACTAAATTATTTGATTAAAAGTTATTATAACAAGACATTTTTAATACACATTCATATTTAAAACTTTAATACATTTAATAATTTATGTTAACACGACACAAAAAAAAAATGAATTACCATATCTGCCCGAGGAGCATATGCCATAAAAGTACGCTGTATAAACAGAAAGAATAAAAGATGTAGCGAGGAAGCAACCATTCGACCATATAATGAAATATTAATCATAAGGGACACAGGGCACCAGACCGGGGCTAGAAAAATCATAGGATCTATAAATGCAGTCAATGCATCCTGATTCATCGTGGACTCAATTATTGACGTCTTCGATTCCTACCTAACGATTGCAATTGTTTCCCCAAAACTACCTTTCAAGCTACGTCAATGAAACAAACAGCATCCCATTGGAGGTGCAGTTTCACCTTCACCACCTAAATTCTGGAATCATCAAGGGACCAACATGTATATTTCTAATGGTTCATGTAATAGTCACAGCTGAGCTGACATATTGTCATTTTGACGCATATATCAACAAGAGAAATCCGCAATTAATGAGAAACCAGTCTTCAATCAACAGATTAAATCAAATGACTCCAAAAAAAATAAAAAGCATTTACAATAAGATTTCGATACCAGATATAAAAATATAATTTCCGTAAAGGTTTATGATTGCAAACCGACACTAAATTTAAAATTTTCTCATGCAATAGCTATTAACATTAATGTTCTCAGGGGAAAAAAACCTTCAAATAAAATTAAAGAAAATATAAGAAAGAAGCATCGCAATCACTCTCCGGCTACAAACATCCTATTAAAGCAACACAATAAGGTTGAAAGATACACGGAAAGGAAGAACTGAGTGCCAATTGTCTGCCCACTACCATATCAAGGGGGCCATCATCTAAATAGCGGTGACCCCAACGGGGGCATCACAAGTCACAACAGATGAAAGGCATATATAAAACGTCAAGATCACAGTACATCTTTCTTCAGTGATACCCAGCTTCAATACTTTCCCACATTAAACCCAGACTTTGAGTTCACTTGACACAGGACACAAAAAAAGCCAAATAAATGCAAAATGTAACTCACCATCAAAGAACTTATAAAACTTAGAAGCACTTCCTGTGGACAATGGATGGACCAGACTCATCGTACTCACCCTTGGAAATCCACATCTGGCGCAACAGGCAAAGCAAGAATGTCAGCCTCGGACAACCAACTTACAAAAAGAGGAAAAAAAAGGGGGGGCAAATATAAGCAAAAATATTTCACCTGCTGGAAGGTGCTGAGTGATGCCAAGATAGATCCTCCAATCCAGACACTGTACTTTCTCTCTGGTGGTGCAACGACCTTAATCTTCATGCTGCTAGGAGCAAGGGCAGTGATCTCCTTGCTCATACGGTCTGCAATACCGGGGAACATAGTTGAACCGCCACTGAGAACAATGTTACCATAGAGATCCTTCCTGATATCGACATCACACTTCATGATGGAGTTGTAGGTAGTTTCATGGATTCCAGCAGCTTCCATCCCAATGAGAGATGGCTGGAAGAGGACTTCTGGACAACGGAATCTCTCAGCTCCAATAGTAATGACTTGTCCATCAGGCAACTCATAGTTCTTCTCAACAGAAGAGCTGCTCTTGGCAGTCTCCAGTTCCTGCTCGTAGTCCAGGGCAACATAAGCAAGCTTCTCCTTCATGTCACGGACAATTTCCCGTTCAGCAGTGGTTGTGAACATGTAACCTCTCTCAGTAAGTATCTTCATCAAAGCATCAGTTAGATCACGACCAGCCAGGTCTAGACGGAGGATGGCATGTGGAAGGGCATACCCTTCATAGATTGGCACAGTGTGAGATACACCATCACCAGAATCCAGCACAACACCTGTTCCAACAGGGAGATAACTCAGTGTTAGGTTGATTAGTTGGGAATGATATAAAAAAATGTGGAAAAGTCACAAAAGGTTTTGATTTTAATGAACCTGTTGTACGACCACTGGCATACAGAGAGAGAACAGCCTGGATGGCAACATACATGGCAGGTACATTGAAGGTCTCAAACATGATCTGAGTCATCTTTTCTCTGTTGGCCTTGGGGTTGAGAGGCGCTTCTGTGAGAAGCACAGGGTGCTCCTCAGGGGCAACACGGAGCTCATTGTAGAATGTATGATGCCAGATCTTTTCCATATCATCCCAGTTGCTGACAATACCATGCTCAATGGGATATTTCAAAGTAAGGATACCTCTTTTAGATTGTGCCTCGTCTCCTACATATGCATCCTTCTGACCCATCCCAACCATAACACCAGTGTGTCGGGGTCGACCAACAATGCTAGGAAAAACTGCCCTGGGAGCATCATCACCAGCAAAACCAGCCTGCATGATAAACAAAATCAGATCAACCATGATAAAATAACATTTTTCATAAATAAATGAACAATAATGGAGAGAATATTAAATCAAGGTCTACAAATGAACTAACCTTCACCATTCCAGTTCCATTGTCACAGACGAGGGGTTGAATATCCTCAGCATCAGCCATCTTCCACGCTACTACAAACAAGAACTGAGATAGTGAGTATAGCAAAATCACTGTCAACGAGGGTTATATGCCCCTTCAACTAATCAAAACAAGGCAAATTAATGTCTTCGACTAATCAAGTTTCTAGTTCCTCTAAATGGAAAAGTGGAACACTTAAGTCAACATTCATTTCTTCTATAATAAAACTGTCCAGCATCCTAGCTAGCTAAAAACAGAAAATCTTGCAACCGGAGTGGGCAACCAAATTCAGTTTTGAAATACGTTCAAAACGTAGACAACTTTCAGTTGACAGCACCTAAGCAAGCTACTGTATAATTCGATGGACACGAAATTGAATCAATTATCAAAGAAATAAAGATCAAGAATAGAGACTCTTTTTAACCAAGAAAAAAAAATTCGAAAAGCATTAAATTTAAACAATGAAAGCATTGACCATCACAAGTCTGAAAAGATCAAGTTCAAAAAAAAAAAAACAAATGAGGAAAAAATCAATTCTCATAAGATCTACAAAGAAATCGCAAATGTAATGAAGCAGAATACGGCAAGTAAAGATCCAGATAAAAAGAGAAGCAGATCAAGGTAAATCTAACTATATAAAACTCGGCAAAGACATCTAAAACCCTAGATCTCAGTTCCATCATCGACAAAATATCAAAATCTAAGAATCAAAATCCACAGATCGGTCGATTTGAAGTGAAATCAAAAGCGAAGTGAACAGATTTACCTGAACAAGAAAAGAAAGAGGGGGTTGTTTTAGAGAGCGAGGGAGAAAAAGAAAGAGTGGAAGATGAAGCAGAAAACGACGACGCTTTAGTCTTCTGACTTCTCTCTAGTGGAGACGGAAATGGGAAGAGTGTGAGATGAGAAAGAAGGGGGAATATTATATATGGAAAATTTATTAAAAAGAAATAATAATAACGGAGATTTGGAGGAAATTTTGAAATGTGAATGAAATTTGGACGAAATTAAATAGTAGAGCAAGACTTCAGAAGTCGAATCATTTCGAGCACAACGAGAAAAGATAGGGTAACCAATCTGTCTGGCTGACAGCTTATTTTTCCTTTTTCCTTTTTCCTTTTTTTAATTTTAATTTTAATTTTCTCACTCCGTCTCCGATGTTCTTCGCCTTGGGCTTTTGGTGTAACTTCTACCGTTGGATTAAACCTGAGCTACGCTTTTATTCTTGCAGTATCAGCTTAAGCTCTATAAAGCTCAACGATTTGTTTTGTCGGGATTCGTTATAATTAATTCAATATCTCGACATTTTATAATTTTTTTTATATTGAAAATTATTATTAGAAATAATAATTTTTTTAAAATTAATTTATTTTAATAAATAATTTAAAAATAATTTATTTTGATAAATAAAATTTTTTATATTATTTTAATAAAAAAATTAAATTTTTATCCTATCACTTAAATATGAATAAAAAGCTCCAAAATTATTATTTGATAAAATTTTATTGATTATTGAAAACTTTTCCTAGCATTTGACATAATTTTGTTGGATATTAGCAAAGCTTTTATCAATGCTTTCAACTTTTAAATAGTTTTAAACCTCCCAAAAAAGCCCTTGACCCAAACTCTCTTTTACCTGTTGTTGCTTCAATTTCATCCCCTACTTTCTTACAATTTTCTCTCTTATTATATTGTACATCTTTTCTTTGAATACTGATAATTTTTTTTTACAGCTTTTTATTTCATTAGCCTTATTTTTGAGTGTTTCAATAATTTTCTTTAATTCTCCTTTTTTAAAAAAAAATTAATGTTCTTTTACGTTTTCACTAAGAATGTAATTAGGTGGTGGTTATAATTATAATTAGCCACTTTGTTCTGCAGTAGCGGATACTAGTATGACTAAATTATTTGGTGGAAGTTGGATGTTATTTTTATTCCTTGGATTAGAGGTGAAGATTTATTAAATGACGAAGGTTGTTTGGTCGGCCATTGTCGCCAGCTTGGGAAACAGTTGAAGTTGCACTATAAAATGCATTTAGGTTTTCCACTTGGAATCAAGATGTCTAAGAGATAAAAAATCTTTATAAACATTCTCAATAGATTTTATAATTCACATATTCATATAATATTTATATATTTTATTATATTATAATCATATTAAATTATTTTATATTTATATAAAATTTAATTTATTAATAATTTATATTATATAAATTTTAAAATATTTATATATTCGTATTATGATAATATTATTTTTATATTATATCATATTTTAATTATTTTTATATTATATTTATGTTATGTCTAGTATCATTAAGCTTAATTTCCAAAATTGGTAGAAAAAAATGGATGCAGCTGCGCGATGTCAGCTCTTATATGGTGAGGTCTTCGCCTTCCCTTCAACGGTTCCGCGTGGCCGAGAGTCGCTGGCAGGAGACATGGTGATCAGGGAGGAGAAGCAAGCTGCTCAATATTTGGTCGCAAAATGATTTTGGACGCGATGCTAAAATATGAATTAAACATTAGCACATTTAATAAAATAAAAATATATCAAAAGACAAAAACAGATGAATGATATTTTTCGTGAGATTAGATCATATTTATTTTTATCATAAAAAAGTATTGATCATATATTGTCAAATATATCGAGGATTCTTAATTTATGATTTGAATTTACATGAACTGCGACTCGATTCAACTTATAAGCACATCTAGTTAATAGCTGTTTTGGCATAATTATTCAATTAAATATATTGGTATAAGCCATGATAGGTCAAGCCTCAAAATATGAGTTTAGTATAAATTCCAGCCAATATCAAGTATCAACATACATGTTATTGAGTACTATTTTGAACCAAAAAAAAAAATTCAAGCTCAAATTATTTTTTAAATCTGGTTGTCATTCATGGATAAAAGTATTTATGATCAAATTAGATTAGGTCACGATTAAGAATTTTTTTTAAATTTTTTTATTCAAACTTAGATTGAGACATATCTAAATTGACTTGAAAGGTCAAATCACTATTTAAAATAATAATAAAAGATTAAAAATACTTTTACATTAATAATTATTAAATTAAAAAATATTTATTAATTAAATTTAAATATAAATTATTTTTAATTACTTAAATATTGATTTAAATTGGATCATCTTAAATCATGAAAAAACGTTACCCAGGGCTTGTTAGACTGTCTGGTCCGCGGGTCTATTCGTGGGCTGAAAGCTTGGGAGCTGGGGTAAAAAATCTAAGAAAATAGACATAAAAGAAGGCCCAAAAGAAAAAGCTATTTCTTAAGAAAACCCTACCCAAATCCCTTGTAAGGCCCTGGCGCCCTGCCTGCCTACATGCCGCCGCTTATATAAGCAAGAGTAGCGATCCCTAGTTTTAGTGGGTGTCGAGTGAGGGGCGAGTGCTTTGACTTCGGGTGAGGCGAAGTGAAGAGTAAGAAGAAAGACGTGAGTCACAAACACTGGAAGCGGCCAGGAACATGTAGATGAAACCAAAAATCTGAGGGGGGACCCTGATGTCCTATTTTCTCAATTAATTATAGTTTTCAATCTGAATTCCGATGGCTGCTCGTGTTTCTTCTTGTTCTTATCCTTCGCTTTCCCTCCGTCAACTTGGCCTGCCTTCAATGCCTCCTTCCTGGACCTTGTGATGTTTGCTTATTTGACAGCTCTGAAGGTTCATTTTTTTTCTTCAATCCCTTTACCTTCCTTTTCTGATTTGTTTTTCTAAAAATTTCAATTTCGTTTAATTCGTATTTTTTTGGATTAGGGTTTTTTAAAACTTCGTTTCTCTCTTTTAAACTAATCATATAACCGAATAATCTTGGTTTAAATTGCTTTCGTAAGCAGGTTTATGCGAGTGCCATTATCTTTAAATATACAAGACTGAAGTAAATATCATTTAAGAGTGGTTAAGTCCCAACTGTTTATCGATCTGACTTACCTATAACATTAGAAAGCTTACGGTGCTGAAACTGCAAAATTATTTATTGATATCAACATTATATATTTTTATTGGCTTTCATCTGTGTTTTCTTTTGTGTTAGTTGATATAGCAAGATACATCTTATGAAAATGAATAAGAATGTTATGATCAACATAGTTTTAGTTGGCCTTACGAAGCTCAATGTCTAGATCACGCTACGTATGATGGACTCCCATCAGGTTCTTTCCATAATATATATTTTTTTAAATGCATATGTGGGACTGAGTGACTTTTGGCAGTGTTATCATTTACTACTACTCTGTTCCTTTTTTTTTTTCCCAGTCAAAAGTTTGTGTCTTTTAGTGAAAGATAGTAATTAATCAACTAAGGCTCTGTTTGATTGGTGCTTTTGTTTCTTGCTAGAAAAGAAAAGAACCGAAAAAAAGAGACAAATAGCAAAAAGCAAAAGTACCAATCGAATAGAACCTTAGGGATGTACACATCAAAATCACAAGCAGCCTCCAACAAACCCAGTTTCAGCATCGTTTTTATCTATAAATTGATGCTAGCTGGCGTTTTTATGACACCAATCTTCAAAAACACATTTATTACAAGCAGTTTGGTGATAACGAAAGGCCACACTGTGCCCTTTATCAGCTACCCTATCAAGCCTCCAAACTCATTGGATTGGAGATCTGGATGTTATCCTGTACATGGCAGTCGGCATAACAACCATCCAAAAGAAAATCGCCTTGGAGTACAATACCTTAGCAGGTATGAATTCGCAGTGTTCATTTTTTTTTTTTTTGGCTGTTAATCATTTTGGTATTTTAAATCAGAAGACAAAAGTGCCTGTGCTTCATTGCTTTCATTATGATTTTTGCTTCATTGTTTGGTTCCATGCATTGTTTATTAGCCTTTTGATCTCAATGGAAAAGGATTTCACCGGATATGCAACTTGTTATGGAGTATGTATTCATGTATACAATGAGGATGCAGCTTCAATTTTGATACCAACATTAACCCAGAAACTGGTAGTGAATGTTTGACTGTGAGATTGATAATCTTCAAAATAACCCCATGGTGTTGGTTGCTTTCAACTCGAAAATGAAGCAACCTACAGCCACCAATGAATTATTTTCAACAATTATATTCTTATTTGTACAATCTTATTTCAGTTGCTACATTCCTCTCAGTATGGTTTGAGCTTGTGCTGGTAAAGCTTTATTCATTGGTCTTCATTCTACCATGAAACTATTTGCATCTCATATCACTGTTTGAAAACATGATGCTACAAGTTCTATCCTCCATCACAATTTACATTTTGAAATCCCTCCATTATAGTCACCAAAGAACCCTACCTTTCTTTCATATAGTCCTGCATCCTCCTTATTGCTTCCACAGGTTCACTTATACTGCTACTAGCAAATTTTACAAACCCCAATGGCATGTTGTAGCTTGTACTTATTTCCATGCTGAACTGTAGGCCAATATTCCCCAATGTCAGTCAGACCACCGCAAACTTAATTTGTTCTAGTGAAGAAGTTGAGGCAAAGGTCATGCCTTGCCCTCTCCACCCGTCTCAACTTCAGTCATACACAACGGTGAAAGTACTTCTATTTCACTCTAGTAAATAGCAGGATTAGTGTTGTCAAGGGCGCAAGGTGCACTCTAGGTTCTAGAGCCCTTATATTGCCTCGGGAGCAAGGTGCAAAAAAAGTGCTTGCCTCAGTGAAGGCACAATATATATATATATATATATATGCGTGTGTGTTTTTGTACGTATTTTTGTGTGTGTGTGTAGAAAATAAGCTTAAGACATATAATTATGATAATAAACTCTAAAGAGTGGTCCGAGTTATCTGCAAAACTTGCAATTTTTTTTGTTGGCCAATATGCATGATTTCCTTAAGGTCCTTAAGGTCTCATGTCTGTTGTTGAATACCCAAATATTGAAAAATAGAGAATTTGATACTATCCTCTTTCTTGTTAGTAAAGGTACATCTAATGGAAAAAGTTCAAGTTAAAGAGAAATTCAATCATGCCTATTGCCTTAGAAAAAAGCGTGCCTAGGCACACTAGGCGTGTGCTTGATCAAATACGCCTCGCTCAAAAGGGTATGAGGTGCTTTTGTTGTCAAAAACTGAGGTGCAAGGTGCAGGCACAGCTAGGTGCAGGACTTGACAACACTTAGCAGGATGTCACCCATGGAGGAAATTATTCAGGATATTAGTCAATTAGCCAAACAACAGATATCTTGACTTTGGGGGTTTCATATGAACTTGAGTTACAGTATTTGGCTGCGTGGACGAACATTGGGCTATAAGGAAAGCTATTCAAATTAGGCAAATTAGGCTGAACTTTGTGCATCTGTATTGACAAATTTTCTATATGTTAAAAGTCTACAATTGACTCTGCCTTATGGGATCTCCTTTCTAGCTTGAGCTTTTCAGCTTTCTATTAATTTGTAAGGCCATATGCGGCCTCATGTAGTTTGGTTTCTCTATGGTTTTTGTATCTAGGGCAAAGGAATCAGGAAAACATTCTAATTGCAAATGTCTTGATGTCTCTTGTGCGTTCATTCTCGCAATGGATTGTTTATCTGCAATGTCTGCGGAAATCTGGAATGTAAAGTTGAGTACAATGCTTAAAGTTATAACCCGATGCATCTGCAACGGAGGCAAGAAGAGAAAAAAGGAAGTTTTTGACATGAAATGCACTGTTTATGTAGATTTCCCTCTCAGTACAATGTGGAAGAAATAAATAGATATGCATTTAGGATGTTATGGAATGGACGGTTCAGGTCTAAAAATTGTAAATTGAGGGAATATGGTCCACTTATTTTATATATTGGGCCAACCATGGTTTGTCACCCTTTCCTATGGAAGGAAGAGCTAGGAAGGTTAAAATCTCATTATTTACCCCCAAAAAAAAATTATTAATGAAAAATTGTTTCATTAGATTATCGAATCTTTATATTAACAAAACGGATAGATCATCTATTTTCCATTGGACTGATTTGATCCGTCGATTTAATCTACTTTTTGAATACTAGTGATTGGGATCAAGTAGGGATAGTGGATATTGTAGATTGGATTCAAAAGGGATGTCAGGATATTGTAATTAGCGTCTGGAGTTTATATGCCTAAGAACTTTTTAATATTTATTATTGGAGTTCATATTACTTTTACGGATGATTGTTTTAGATATTCAAATTTGTATCTAAATTCATATTACTATTGTAGATAATGGATATTCATTATCTATTTATTTGTGCAATGCAAAAATTTATACTTACGGAAAAATTGAAGTTAGTTATTAAATTTAGAGTTTTAGCAGTTTAGATATTTAGTAGATAAAATTATTTTATTTAGATTCGA